>CAJHQP010003169.1:0-71901 GCA_905132765.1 Moricandia arvensis | reverse complement strand
CCTCTTGTATCTCAACTCTCGATGTAATAGAACCAGAAATAAGCATGTGTCATGTTACGTGCCATAATTTTAGATATTTTATCTCTTTGTTTTTGGGTTCTATTTGGGTTTAATAGATTTTGTAACAATGGGTTTAATAGATTTTGTTGACAAAAGAAATATTTTAGCCAACAAAATAATAAACTGAAGAATAAAGAAGAATTAATAAATTTTATATTAAATTTTAAAAATATTTATTTTAAAACAAAAATTTCAGTTTATAATAATAATTAAATTGAAATAGAGGAAGTAAGTATTTTATTTTTAGTTAACATCACCAGACTAACAATTCAATAATACGGTCATAAATTAAGAGGGATTATGTCAGGAAATAAATGCTGTGTCGTGTTCTTAATACGTTGCCGACCTACCTAAGTGGTTCATCAGATTTAATGATGACAAAAACAAAAAAAAGTGGTTCATCAGATAGTCAAACAAACCTAAAGAAGGGGTAATGATTTTTATACACAACAATATCATATAGTACTATATTATTATTATACATCAATTGAATCTCACCACATTAAGAAAAGATATATACGTTGATAAACGAGACGCATTAATATTATGCAGAAGACAATTAATCATGAGTCAGGATGGTTAAAAGAGTAATTAGCTTAATAAATCAAGATTTTATTGGATTAGATTCTATTTGTTGATAATAGTTTAAAAAGAAAAACAGAAAATGGAAAAGACAGAACATGGACTCTATCTATCTATCCGTTACATTCCAGAGTATTGACTTTACTCAAAACTCATTCGCTGTAATAAAACTTTCTTAAGAGAGAGAAAGAAAACACTTTGTTGATAAACGCGTTCTTCTTCTTCTTCCTTCTCCCCTCTTTCCCAGAAAGTATCGTTCTTTTCACTTTCTTCTCCTCTGACTTTTTTTTCTTCGTATATATATATTACATAAACCTTTTGTGGGTTTTTCGATCTGAGTTAAAATAAACAGAGCCTGAATCCATGGCCACGGCGGCGATATTCTCATCTCTGCGGCGGAGGAGATCCCCATCACTAGAGGCCTTTTTAGCCCCCGTTGACCTCTCCGGCATCGCTCTCGTTCAAACCCTAGCTTCCATCTCCTCAGAGGTCGTCTCTTCTTTCACCGCCATAAGATTCTCGTTCCAACGCAGGAACGCTCGTTCTCTGATTCGTAAGATAGAGATCTTCGTCGTGTTATTCGAGTTCCTCACTGAAACACGCTCTGCCTCTTCTTCGTCGACAACAACGTTGCTGTGTCTGAAGGAGCTTTATCTTCTCATCTACAGGTCCAAGATCCTCCTCGAATACGTCGCTCAATCCAGTAAGTTGTGGCTATTGCTTCAAAACCCTTCGATCTCTGGTTACTTCCATGACTTGAACCAAGAGATCTCGACTCTTCTCGATGTCTTCCCTGTTAACGATCTTAATCTCAGCGAGGATATTAGAGAGCATATCAAGCTGTTACAGAGACAATCCTTGAGATCGAGATTGTACATCGATAACAAGGACGAGTCCTTACGCGAAACATTCTATTCCTTTCTCTACACATTCGAGAACGGAGAGATTCCGAATCCAACCGCTTTGAGAACCTTCTTCGTAGAGAAGTTAGGGATTAAAGATTCAAAATCTTACAGAACTGAAATCGAGTTTCTTGAAGAACAGATTGTGAATCACGACGGAGAGTTAGAGCCGACAAGTTCAGTGATCAACGGCTTCGTAGCCATTACAAGATACTCTAGGTTTCTGTTGTTTGGATTTGAGGAAGAAGATGGAGTAGAGTGGAGAATCGAGAATCATCAAAAGACTGGAGAGGACACGATCATAACATCAATTCCGAAAGATTTCGTTTGTCCGATCTCTCTAGACCTGATGACAGATCCTGTGATTGTCTCTACAGGACAGACTTATGACCGAACCTCCATCGCGAGATGGATCGAAGAAGGACACTGTACTTGTCCTAAAACAGGACAAATGCTAGTGGACTCTCGTATCGTGCCTAACCGAGCTCTCAAGAACTTGATTGTCCAATGGTGTACCGCGAGTGGCGTAGCTTATGACTCAGAGTTTGTTACAGAGTCAACAAACGAGGGGGTTGTGTCGGCTCTTCCGACAAAAGCTGCAGTTGAAGCTAACAAAGCTACTGTTTCCATACTCATTCAGTTTCTAGCAGATGGATCGTCTGAACCGGGGCAAACCGTTGCGGCCAGGGAGATTCGTCTTCTGGCGAAAACCGGGAAGGATAACCGTGCTTTCATCGCGGAGGCAGGGGCTATACCGCACTTGCGCCGCCTTCTCAAGTCGGAGAATGCTATAGCGCAGGAGAACTCTGTGACGGCGATGCTTAACTTATCCATCTACGAGAAGAACAAGAGCCGGATCATGGAGGAGGAAGATTGTTTGGAGTGTATAGTAAACGTTCTTGTCTCTGGTCTCACAGTGGAAGCGCAGGAGAACGCAGCAGCCACGTTGTTCAGTCTCTCTGCAGTACACGAGTACAAGAAACGTATAGCAATGGTTGATCAATGCGTTGAGGCTTTATCGTCACTGCTTCGGAACGGGACACAAAGAGGAAAGAAAGACGCTGTTACAGCGTTATACAACTTATCCACACACCCTGATAACTGCAGTAGAATGATCCAAGGAGGAGGAGTGTCGAGTCTCGTCGGAGCGCTCAAGAACGACGTCGTGGCGGAGGAGGCAGCAGGAGCTTTGGCTTTGTTAGTGAGACAGTCTCTTGGAGCTGAGGCTATAGGGAAAGAGGAAGGCGCTGTGACGGGGCTCATGGGGATGATGAGAAGCGGGACTCCGAGAGGGAAAGAGAACGCGGTGGCTGCGTTGTTAGAGCTTTGTAGAAGCGGTGGAGCCGCGGTGGCGGAGAAAGTGTTGAGAGCACCGGCCATTGCGGGGTTGCTGCAGACGCTTTTGTTCACTGGGACTAAGAGGGCTAGAAGGAAAGCTGCTTCGCTTGCTCGTGTTTTCCAGAGGCGGGAACATGCGGCGATGAGGTCAGTGGGTTACGGGTTTGTAGGGAATGTGAATGGGAATAGAGACGGCGGTGATTTTACGACGGATGTCTCTGTTCCGATGTCAATCTCCATCTCTGTACCTGTATTGTGATCTCGTTGTGTTCATTGTTTGTTCATATTATAATATACATTTATTGGTTGGGAGGTATAATATACAAAGTTTTAGAGAAGATATGTGTGTATGTATCTTCCAGAGGAAAAAAAAAAGGAGTTTAGTGCTATGATCTGTAAGTGTATTGGATTTGTTATGTAAACTAAGAAACCTATTGCATTGTGTTGTTAACTTAACAAGGAAAATGCGTTTTGTTACTGTTAGTTATTTGAGATGTGAAACTCAGTTTAGGAGAGGAGATTTGCTTGCAAGGTAAAGAAAGAAAGAACATGCATATACATATAGTATAGTTCAATACAGGTGTGTATTATACTTGGATTTGAAGATATGTTAAAAATATGGGGAAACCCTTCAAGAAAAGCATTCAGCAAAAAGAACAATTACACATAACATTTTGAGGGTTGAAGTATGAATGGGATGGTCTCTCCACTTGTGAAATTGATAGAAGAATATTATTACAAAATGGCAGGAGCATTTAATAAAAAAAAAAAAGAGAAGATATTCATTGCAAAAAAGTAAGAGAAAGAGAGAATCTCTAGTAATTGTTAGCTTTTTTTTTTTTTGTTGAAGTGGTGAGTTGGGGCAAATTAACATTTCTTTTCTAGTTGTTTCTTCCTCCATATTTTAAATGCTTGCAAAGTGGATCTAATCATTGTAGTTTTAGCTTCTTTTATTATATAACTGTGTTTTTGTGTTGGTGCATATTGTAATATTATGATTAAAAATGTGGATTTACAGATTTCAATCTCAAAGTTGATTAAGATAAAGACTTTCAACTGCAACCTCTTATAGATCGATGATACGTGCCATATCACTGTATATACAGCATATAATCGCTAACATTTTCTTTTATAAACATCATAATCAATTTTCATCCTACTTAGTGGAATTCATCTAATTTGGAGAAATATATATGATTACAAATTGACATAAGATAAGTGTCACCCACCATTTTTTTTCTTCCTTTATGAAGTGGATGTGACTCATTGTGTTTTTGACTTTTTGGAATTAAATATCATGTGGGTGTATGGCCATCATCGTCCATCCATCATTTTGATATTTATTTCACAGATTTTGTAGGTTTTTTTCGTGATTTCGTTATCTAAAGATTACATGCATTTGACCAAAAAAAAAAAAAAAAGATTACATGCATTAGGATTCTCCTAAGGGACTCAGTTTTATTTAGTCTCTTTGCATCCTACTTGGCATGGAATGGCATTTGCCACATACGAACTTGCAAATTTGGCATTTTTTTGGAGATTCTTTGATGTATTGTCACCTTTTAAGAGATGCGTAGACATTTTTGATACCAAAGTATCCATTAACTTTCAGATTTATGGATAAAAGATGCGTAAAATATCAGGGATAAAGAGTTTTGACATGCACATGATAGATGCTTTACCTTGTGTTGACTAACTGTTACAGATAGTAAAAAATGTGAACTAATGTGGACCGCAGTGGTACCAAATAGGAAACTCTAGTAATCTAAACACAACGTAATTGTCAAACCTTAATAATTTTATGATAATATTCAATATTTGATTCATTTATACAGAGCATTTTCAGTCGTTCATATCGTACTTTTCTCCACACGGAATGGATTAATTAAATTTAATTAGATGGTTGAATTGACTCCACCGTCACATGTATGTTAACTAGTACATACAAAAATTTAGACTGAACGTATAAGATCGATTCAGACGTTGTCGAACTTTCTAAACCGTTTTAAAAGCTATTTAGAAAAATTTAACATTTTCTTTCAACATACTAAGGGTAGACTATGACTGGTAAAAGATGAATAGAGCAAGATGTAGTCGAGCTTCAATCATGTTAAACCCAAAGCTAGAAGATCTTTAATAAAACGTTTAACACAACAAAAGGAGAAGAAAAGAAGATGCAGATTAAGGAAAAGTTCTGCGTTGATGAAACCAGATTTGGATGTTTCCCTAAGTTAACAAAGGGGAGGAGACAAAAAAAAGGATGATGATTATAATAAATACATTCAGAACATATCCATTTCCTCTTCAGCCTCACCCCACACACACCTCCTCTATAACTGAAAGAAGAAGCTGAAGAAAAACACTGGCTCTTTCTTTATTTTTAGTTGTTTTGCCAAAGCTGCTGGGTTTGATTAGAGGGCTGAGCTCCTGCACCGTCTCTAGGGTTTTGCTGCTGGCGCTCGTGCGACATTTCTGTTTGGGACTGATAGAAATTAGGGTAGCCATGAGACCCATACTGCTGTTGTTGCTGAGCCTGACGATACCCTCCTGCTGCTTGCTGACTCTGTTGTAGTTGCTGTGCTTGGAGGTTGTAGTATGTGTTAGCCGGAACACCCGACATGGTTCGAGAACCATGACCGTGATGCCACATCGCCGAGTTATCATTCTGAAAAAGTTTTAGTCAAATGTCATCCATTGATTCAAGGTCTGAAACCAAGAGAAAGAGGTTAAGGAAGGGACAGTAAAGAGACAACTACCTGCTGCTGCTGCTGTTGCTGGAGTGCCAACAGATGAGTGTTCTCTTTGTATTGAGAACTCAGAACATCTTCATAACCGGTAGGAGCAGACTGTTGGTTAAGAGCAAAGTTTCCAGCGGATCCAACATTGGTGGAGTTTCCAAATCCATAAGCGGAAGCAGGAGCTGTTGCAGACTGTGGCAAATTACTGGGAGAGAGGTTGGTTTTGTACTGCGGAAGCAATGCAGCTAGTTGTTGCTGGTGGTATGAGCTGTTACCAGCAAACGCTTGCTGGAAAGCGGATGGCATGTATGGATAGTTCTGAGGCATCATAGGATAACCAATCATGTTCGCGAAGTGTGCTAGCGGCATTGTGGGTTGAGAGTAAGGATGCATTGGAAGCTGCTGTTGAGGGAGAGCTGGTCCAGTTGCGACATTAGCACCGGGTAAGTTTTGCTGCGTTGTCTGGGTTGCCGGATTTCCACTGCCTCGTAGCGCCTGCAATGCAAAAGAATATATAATCATAATCAGGCAAATTCTTCTTCTTCTATAAACTATTCTTTTTAGTCAAGCAAACATTGATGTTTGATTCCACGATTTACAAATAACAAGACATCACTAACTTCATACTTGTTAATAGTAAACAAAAGTTTGTAGAAACGAAAAACAACTCGGGTTTCATTAGGGATAATTTACCTCTGGCATGGAAATGCGCTGGCCACCAAGTGATGAAGCATTGTTGCTATTTCTTGACTGCATAGACTGTGCAAAAGGGGAATACTGGAAATCAAGCTCCCTCGCATTTTGTGCATTTTGCGCCAATAAACTGTTGGGAACTGAGTGTGTATACCCCTGCAGAGGCAAAACCAACAAACAAGAACCAATATTAACACTGTCATTAGAGGATTCCAAAGGCATTACTAGCCTTATATAACTTCAGAGATGACAAAAACTACATTTCGGCAAAAATATGAACACCCTGAATGCACTATTCAGAAAACAAACACGATTATTTAAAGGCTATCATAATTAATGCAAATGTAACTTACCATCACATTCGATAATGAAGCAAGATTCTGTGCATGTGTCTGTGACGCATCATATGCAGTATTCAGCTGCTGCTGCTGCTGCTTAGAGTACCCTGGCTCAGACTGAGAAAATGTGTACTGGTGCTCCTGAACAGTCTCGGGGTTCTGCGTCTGATTCTGTGCATGTGTCTGTGACGGATCATATGCAGTATTCAGCTGCTGATTAGCGTACTCTGGCTCAGACAGAGCATTTGTGTAATGCTGCTCCGGAACAGTCTCGGGGTTCTCTTGCTTCAAGCCCTCTTGCCTAGATTCTAAAGAATCATCATAACTTCCAGCAGCAGGTGCGTGGCCCATATTTCCATTGACAGTGCTTTCAAGATGTTCATCTCCATAGAACTCAGTATTTCTGCAAAACAAGCATTGGTCAGTTAGCAAATAATAGATGAAAGTAAAACCCATAGAATGTTTTGGAAGAAGAAACAGTGGTAATGGGATACCTGGCATCTGAATGTTCGATCTGTTGAGCTACATCAGGAGTCTCTTCTGCGTTGTTGCTCAAAGGTCTTGATCCAAAAGCTCCAAAACTTCCAAAACTTAATTGTGAGCATTCTTCTGTATGTATTAGCAAATGATTTGGAATAACCACAGCACGTCTATCCTCTTCATGCGAGGCTCCTTGATCATGACTATCTACGGTTAGTTGTTGAAAGTCGGCCGAATCAGATGAAACCTCATCTTCATCTGAAAAGTAATAATGAAACAATAAATAAGAAACAACCAAGAACACCAAAAACAAAAGCAATCTGTTCTTTATTTTTGCAGAACTTCAAATTGAGCCCCACCTAAAGATAATTGAGAGAAGAAAATAGAACAAACAAATAGCAAAAAAAAGAGCTTCTCATCCACCTTGGTGGTGCTCTACAGGATGGCTCTGCGTCTGATAAGTGTACTGATTATTCTCGTTAAATTCAGACGAAACTAGAGAGTCATCTTCTTGGATATTTTTACCAACCGGGTCAGGTTGCACTTGATCGACTCCAATATTCTCAGAAGGGTCATTTTCTGCTAAATGTACATTTTCTAACCGGTCGCTCAGATGTTGATCTACTCTGGCGGATTGGAAATCAGCTTGACCATCGCATACCTCTGACTCTACTGGTGCTACTGATACAGAAGATGAACCAGGAGCTAGTGGCTTCTGAATAGACGGCCATTCATCCTTAACAGGGACCTGGTGATTTGCATTAACTTCATGCTCGTGATTAATCTCAGAACGCATATTGACATTTTGTGTTGAGTTTGTTGCCTTGTTCTGTGGTCTACCCATCTTCACAATGTCAGCCATAGACATCTGACCTGGAGCTCCAAACCATGCAGATTGATATCCAGTAGCAGGCTGTGATAGTGATACTCCATAGCCGGCAGCAGATGGCAATTTATTTTCCGTTACAGCAGAATCACTGCAGAAGATTTAAAGCGTGCATCAGAAACATGCTCATCCCAAATGGAAATATGTTCAAAAAGAAACCATGCCTAACCTCGTCACACGACCCCTACAACTACACTCATCATGTAAACCATTTGCATTGCTTCTAATTAATCAAACTACTATGCATGAGAGATTGTTTGGTTATAAACTCAGTTCATTCAAAAATTAACGATCTGCAACAAACAAGTACAACTAATTGTGAAACCAACAAGATAACTACGACATAGGTCATATAGACACTCTAAACCCTCAGGAAGGGTTTGAGTCAGCTAAAGGTTCTTTAAGGACAAGGCCTACCAATACAATCATTAACTAAATGGTTGAAATATGAAACTACTTATTTAATATCAAGCACACAAAAGTTTTTTTTTCAGTTGCTTCAACTTGCAAACTGCAAAAGAAAGAGACCATTGAAGTGACAACCTGTGTGGTGTCTGCTGGTGGTTTGGCACTCCAGAGGCAGAAGACCAAGAACTTGTGTAACCCTGAGTTCCACTTTCTTTCTTGTTTGTAGATTTACCCTGGAAGTTTCCAGAATCTGAACAACAGAAGCACATAACCATGAATCCTATAGTTAAGGCTATATAAAACTTTATGCATCCAAGAGATCATGTTTATACCAGTAGAGCTGAGATGGGTAGATGCACTTCGTCCAGCATAGCGATCAGAACCACCTCTACCACCGCGGTTGTAGGTGTTATTACCACCACGGAGCCGGGAATCCGGTATATCCCTTGTCTGAATAGAAACAAAAGACTTCAAAAATAGCCAAAGTTCCAGTAAACCAAATGATACTAACTTAAACTAGAAATTTGATTGACTTCCACCACAACATCTAGAGTCAGGTGCTAGTAATAAAGCCCTTGGAAATAGACAACATTAGGCATGTCAATGTACAAAACTGTGACTAGAAACAGCAGATAATGGTGTCATTAGTTTGCATTTAAAATGCCACAAAAGACAGTCTCTGGTCTATTAACTCTATTTGTGGTAAGAAAACGGGTTTCAGCACTGACTCACCTCTTTCTTTTTCTCTTTTTTGCTCTTCACCTCGTGAAAAGGATCTGGATAGAGAAAAAAGCAAGCATCAGTATATCATTAATAGACGCCAACTGTAACAAAGACAAAACCTTGACGCTGAGAACTAACTAACTTCCACAAGTAAGAGAACAAAAACAAACTTTCACAAGAAAGTACGAAACTTGAAGATCAGGAACCAATCAAGAAACCATTAGCAAGAAAAGGCTAACACTTTAAAGGCGAAACAAAAACTTTGATAAATCAGAATCAAACCCCAATTGAAACCCTAACCAATCAGTCAATTACGATAAACCCTAATCAAGAAACATGTAAAACCCTAAAAAAAAGGAGAAACCTTGAGAGAGGAGGCGATGAACGGCTTCGTTAGGATCCATATTGCACTCTTTAAGCATAGCATAGATCTCAGCCTCGGGAGAGTTCACGACTTCCTTCAAGCTCTGTACTATTCTTCTAGACCCCGACGGAATATCGTTCATTCCATTATTGCCTTTTTTCCCTCCGCCGCCGCCGACAACGACCTTGATGCTGCTGCTCATCTTATCCGCCGTGAGCTTGCCTCTCTCTAACTCTCTCTTTCACTCGGATCTGGTGGATAGAATATATATCGACGCTCTGTGACTTTTGTGAGCCGCGAGAATACGAACAAGGAGGAGGAAGACGAAGGGGGATGATGATATATAAGGAAACCCTCTCGAGATTTTTCACCGTCGTATTAATTTTTGTTTTTTTTGTTTCTTTTCCTCTTTTGCTTCTTTTGAAATTTTAAATTGACCGTCTATTTAATATTGATATGATTGTATTATACAATAGAAATTAAATGTAAAATCACTCATACAATAGTATATACTTTTGAGTTTTCCAAAACATTTTTATTGGTATTAATGGATATCGAAAAAATTAGTATAACAATAATAGCATATTTGAAAAATATTAAGTAAATTTTTATAAAAAATTAAATTTAATGCATATTTGAAAAATATTAAGTAAATTTGCATAAAAAATTAACTTTAGTTCATATTTTCTTATTATTTTGTTAATTATTGAGATATCCATTTACCTATCATATTAATGTTGTATTCATCACTATTAAAAAAAAATCTTAACCAGTAAATGTTTTTTATTTATTTCTTTTCCAAATTATTATTATTTTAAAGTTAACAAATCTTAATGAAAATACTTTAAATATATTTCACTAATTTTAGTTATTTATTAATGAGATTGGGATTTTGTCTAAAATATTATTTTAAACTTTTTTAACAAGTTATACAGAAACTTTTAACTCATTTACTATTAGGATTTAGGCCCCAAATCCTTAATACAGATTGTCTTTCATTAGAGATGTCAAATGGGTAAGTTGCGCGAGTTTGGGTGTGTCTGAATGGGCTTCATTTTTTGTTGGACATTTTTGTTCGAAACTCAAATAGAACCATGTCTAAATGAGACCATAACCAATAAAACCATGATTTGTTGGAATGTCCATGGATCCCATACACCCACTTAATATAGACAACATAATTTCAATTTTAAAGATGTAAAGATTCTTTGACCAAAAAAAAGATGTAAAAATT
The DNA here is from genome assembly GCA_905132765.1 of Moricandia arvensis. NCBI lineage: Eukaryota > Viridiplantae > Streptophyta > Magnoliopsida > Brassicales > Brassicaceae > Moricandia > Moricandia arvensis. Next base: position 61,155 of record CAJHQP010003169.1, on the reverse strand, counting down.
CTTAAATTTTCAAAAAACACACAAGTTCAAGAAACACATAAATTCTAAAAATCAAACACATAACTTTTTTTTTTGAAATTACCAGGAGGTTCAGGCTGAAGCCCTAATCCCCCCAGGCCCGAAACCACAGTATGTAATATTGGTTTCGTCACAGCTATCACTCGAATTGGGGATCTCTGACACAATGGTCAAGATCATTTCCAGTTGAGCTAATGACATCTGGTAAACACATAACTTCATTTGGTCACCACCTTCTTCTTCTTTCGTCCACCATCTTCTTCTTCATTTTCAGAATCACCTTCATTTTCTTCATCTTCAGAATCACCTACACATCAACAAGAAGTCAAGAACTGATTTTAACAAACAGACTCAATACAAAACTTCATTGTAATCACCTAACACATTGAAAACTTCACACCAATAGAAAAGACAATACAAAGAGAACCAAAATCACAAAGCTAACAAGTAACAACATACAAAATAAATGAAAGAGTCTCAAGATTACTTCCTAATGCAAACAAACCAAATACAAGCAAGCAAAGACGACTTACTCATCGGTTCAAACCCCCGAAGCCAGTTTCTTGTACATATCAGAGCTTGTACATTGGATGGTAGTAGCCGGCTTTTGTACTTGGTAAGGACATGGCTTCTGGCACTAAAAGACGACTCTGAAAATACAGTTGTGATGGGATACGAAGAACATCAAACACCATACGAGACAACTCCTTAAACCGAGCTTTATTGTTTTGCCAATATTCCAAGACATCTAGTTTCGGAAAGGCAAACATATCCATGGCCGTTTCAGCCAAATAGACATCTAAAGCTGATTTTTTCTTTTGCATTTTGAGTAATGAATGCATGAAACCCCAGCAGTATAAACATTAAAAAGTGATTAAGAGCAAACCAAATATGGAAATACCAAAACCAGTGAATATAAATTGACTACTTAGTAATACTAAGTTGATACTTACACCATAGCCAGCTGGTAGACTATCCAATATGATTTCTGAAGTGGTTGCAGTAGTGGTCTTCGTACTCTTCTTATACACTCTAAACAACTTTTCCATCTTCTTACGGATGTGGTCTATTTTACCCTTGCTTATTGACGGGTTTAAAGTGGTATAACAATATTCTAAGCACTTAAACTTCAACCTTGCACTACAAGAAAACGTTGATTCAGCGACTACATATTACGACTACAATTAAGTAGTCGTAATTTACCATCGTCTTTACGACTTATTTACGTTAACAAGAACTTAGTCGCAAACTAGAGGTTAGTTTGCTACCAATGTCCTTAGTCGTACATTAGAAGTAAAAGAACGATAAATGTACAACAACGTGCTACGTTCGACGTACATTAGTCGTTCATTTACGACTAATGTACGACAACATGTGTTTGGGATTTCGGTTTAGGGTTTAAAGACTATTCGATGCTAGATAGTCGTAATGGACGACTCGATTATGACTACACGAGGATGTAGATGCTCATTGGTCGTAAAATGTCGAAGTTAATTAGTCGTAAACTCTCCTATAAAAGATCCATCATTTTCTCCAAAGCCAAACAAATATTTTAAAAAAGAAAGTTGATAATTGAACTGAAAGATTTAAAAAATCTGAGAAAAAGAGAGAAAAAAGATATTGGGATCACAACTTCGAAAAGATCAATGCGGGACATACGTTAAAACGTTAGTTTCGCTTAAAATCTACGGACTTGTGATTCCAGTATCTTTCTTCTCTTTTTCAAATATTACAAAAGTAGTCCCTAATTGGTCGTAATTGTCAATGGTCAAGCATTGGTTGTTCTTTTACGACTAATTTACATTTAATTGCTTTATTAGTTGTAAATTAGTCGTAAATATGCGACTTCATTACAACAAATTGATTTGCATCTATTTTGTATCTATTGAACAACTAAGTTAACTACCTACCAAAATCGAAATTTCTCTATAAATATGATCTTCTCCCTCATTCTTAAAACGGAAGAAAAAAAACTTTAAGAGAAATGTCTAAAAATATTTAGGAGATTCAGAGTTGGATGTATGCACATAAAGATTCAAGGGGAAGAGTAACTGACGAATTTCTCAACGGAGCGGAGATGTTCATGAACCAGGCCGGACAAACGTCTCTCACACAGGAAACGGGTAAAATGTTTTGTCCTTGTCGTAAATGCAACAATACGAAGTTTGTTGCTAGTGAAACGGTTTGGAAACATATAGTAAATAGAGGATTTACTCCACATTACTATATCTGGTTTAACCACGGAGAAGGTGATAGTAGGAATGAAGTTAGTAGTAGTAACCAGGTTGCGATTATTCATAACAGAGAGGAACCACATTTGCTTTCTGAAAATTACCATCAAGAGGATCATCATATGGTTGATCATGATAGGATGCATGATATGGTCACAGATGCATTTCGTGAAACAACATCTATTATAGAGGAGGTAGAAAATGTAGAGAAACTTAACTTGGATGCAAAAAGATTTTACGAAATGCTATCAGCAGCTAATGAGCCAATTTAGGAAGGTTGTAGAGAAGGTCTTTCTAAATTATCATTGGATGCTAGGATGATGAATATCAAAACTGATCATAACTTACCTGAGGTTTGTATGGATGCATGGGCTGAGTTGTTTAAAGAGTATTTGCATGAAGATAATTTGTGCGCTGAATCTTATTACGAGATTCAAAAACTTGTTCATAGTCTTGGCTTGCCTTCAGAGATGATAGATGTCTGTATAGACAACTGTATGATCTTCTGGGGAGATTATGCAGAATTGTTAGAGTGTAAATTTTGCAAGAAGCCGCGATATAAACTGCAAGGACGTGGATGGAATAGAGTGCCGTACCAGCGGATGTGGTACTTATCCATTAAGGATAGGCAGAAGAGATTATATCAATCTGAGAAGACGGCATCATCAATGAGATGGCATGCGGAACATACTCAGAAAGAAGGCGAGATCAATCATCCCTCTGCTGCAAAAGCATGGAAACACTTGAATTCGGTGTACCCTGATTTTGCAAGCAACCCCTGGAACGTTTATCTTGGGCTATGTACAGATGGCTTTAGTCCATTTGGAATATTTGGAAGACAATACTCGCTTTGGCCAATCTTCTTGACACTGTATAACCTTCCTCCAGAGATGTGTATGACAAAGGAATTGCTTTTCATGAGTATATTGATACCTGGACCAAAGCATCCAAAGAGGTCACTAGATGTTTTTCTACAGCTTTTGATAAAAGAGTTGAAGGAATTATGGTCAACAGGCGTGCAAACATATGATTGTTCAACAAAAACAAATTTCACAATGCGAGCAATTCTTTTGTGAACCATTAGTTACTTTCCTGCATCTGGGATGTTGTCAGGTTGGACGACGCATGGGAGACTATCTTGTCCTTATTGTATGGGAAGCACAGACGCATTTCAGCTGAAGAATGGTAGGAAAACTTCCTGGTTTGATTGTCATCGAAGATTTCTTCCCATTAACCATCCGTACCGAAGGAATAAGAAATTGTTTCGGTCAAAGAGGGTTGTAAGGGACACTGCTCTACCCTATTTAACTGGAGAAGAAATCGAAAAAGATATTGATTACTATGGAGGACTAGACACAGTCACCATGGGGGGTAATTGGCACACTCTTGCAAATATGCCCGACGGTTACGGGACACAACATAATTGGCACAAAAAGAGTATATTTTGGGAACTTTCATATTAGAAAGATCTACTTCTACGCCACAATCTTGATGTGATGCATATAGAGAAAATTTTCTTTGACAACATCATCAATACTTTGTTGAACGTCCCTGGGAAGACAAAAGATAACAAGAACTCAAGGTTGGATTTGCCTGCACTATGTTCTAGGGTTGAGCTGCATATTCAAAACGATGGGAAAATTCCGGTTCCCATTTTTAGATTGTCAGCACAAGCAAAAGCAGCGTTGTTCAAATGGGTGGCATATGATGTGAAGTTTTCAGATGGATATGTTTCAAATTTATCAAAATGTGTGGATCATCATGAACAAAAGTTTTTAGGTATGAAGAGTCATGACTGTCATGTATTTATGTAACGACTTCTACCATTTGGATCCAAGACAAAAGCAATTGCCAATATATCGCTGTAGTCATTCCAGTACTTGTCGAATTTTAAGCTTCATGATATTCACCATCTCATGTATTGTATCATCTTCTGAAGTCGCATGATGTCTCAGCCAACTCTTTATTTTCCACACTTGCATAAAGTATAAATTAGCAGTAGGGTATGATGAGCCTGAAACCAGGTTTGTCATCTCAGCAAATGGAAACAAGAACTCCTCAAAGAGTGCTCCTCTTGACCATTCCAATTCAGAAGGAAAAGAATTGTAACTTGGCTCAACTCCGGACAGATTACGCAATGCATCCTTAAACTCAATAGCTCTAGACAACATCAAGAAGGTCGAGTTCCACCTCGTTGCCACAACCAAAATAAAACCAATTCTTCATTATTCTTATTATGTATCATAACAATTTTCACACAAGCTTCAAACATCTTTTCCCTAGACTCTAAACCTCTTACAAATTTCACATTGTCTCTAATCTTCTCTAGAGCTTCATCAATCACTGACAATCCATCCTGAACAATCAGGGTCAAAATGTGTGCCACACATCTTATTTGCAGAAATTCATTATTACATATCAAGTCTTTGTGAAGCTGTCTCTTTAGACATCCTTGCATATTATCATTTGAAGTAGCATTGTCCACCGTTACGGTAAACATCTTTTTGTCTAAGCCCCATTCTTTCAATATCTCCACCAACTTCATAGCAATGCTTGCACCAGTATGAGGTGGAGGAAACGAACAAAATGACATCATCTTCGCCTGTAACTTCCAGTTTGCGTCAAGATAGTGAGCTGCAGACACAAATAACCCTCTACCCCGATTGGTCTCCAAAGATCAGTAGTGAAGCTGATCCTACCATAAACTTCACTCAACAACTTCCTAAGATGAGATTTCTCCCTCTCAAAAATCCTAAGCACATCAGATACAGCTGTGTTCCTACTCCAAAATTAAATACTTAAATTTGCATAAGCAAGAGCTTCTCTCACCCTTATATATTCCACAAATGCATATGGGGGATTATGCTCAACTATATCAATAACTATCATTTCACGGAAGATAAGTTGATCCAGCTTCCTATTACTACCTGGTGTACTTCCAGGAGTCTTTGAACACCGTTTCAAATAACGCAGCAACGTACTAGTTTCATTTCTACCTAGATCTAAATTGTAGAGATTATTGCAATTTTTGCACTTAATGTTATGAGTACCATCATGCAACTTATCTCCTATAATAGTATAATGCTTCCAAAACATTGAGTGTCTACGTTTGTTACTTCTAGTCTTAGCAGCACTCGTTACAGAATCAACTTGTGCATTCTACTCATTTTCATTCTTAGCCAAGCTGAATCAAAATACACACAGTGCTCTATCATCTCACCAAAATCAACAAAAAATATCTCACCCATTGGGAAGAGCATCAACGAAATCATCGTCGGAGGCCACCATCTTCGTTGTGAACACAAATCACCGATCCATCTAACACATAACACAATTATTAGTAGATGATGAAAACCCATAACACAAATCACGAAGATGACAAAATCAAACCTTCAGAGATGACGAAATCGGAAGTCGGTGAAGAAGACGAGGAGGAAAGATCAAAGAAGAATCGAAGACGAGGAAGAAGGATCAAAGAAGATCGAAGACGAGGAGGAAAGATCGAAGAAAAATCGAAGACAAGGATGAGGATCAAAGAAGATCAAAGACGAGGAGGAAAGATCGAAGAAGAGGACTCGAGGAGGAAGGATCGAAGACGAAATTGTGTTTTACCCTAATTTCCCAAACCCTAGATATTTAAGTTTATTGGACTGACCATTGTCCAAGTGGTTAAGCCCAACATTGTCCATGGATGTAATTGGGTTCATCCATTTGGACAAAATATAATTATGGTTTAACATGGGTCTCCCATTTCAGTCCATGTCAATTTGGACGCGGGCCACCCATTAATAGCCCGTCCATTTGACAACTCTATATGTCATCCAGTCTAGTCCATTCCTAATGTTGTTCAACTCCAATTGAACACCAAAACATCAAATTTGATATAAATTCATGTCTAATAAAATATTAAAAATGACACTATTTTATAAATGTTCGTGTAAAGTGAATAGTGTTACAACAAATTTGATATAACACTATTCATCACACTAAATATTTAATGTACATATTTTATTATGTTTCATTAAATATATAGTTTAATTATTATTAATTAATTTAAATTTGTAACTAAATATAAATGTTGCCTTATTTGTATTTTTAAATTATTTTACATAAATAAAATATTTTTTCAAATAAAAAAGCGCTATATGATTATTATTATTTACTTTATATTGAAAAATAATACATCATAGAAATTTGAGAAATTGGTAAGAATAGCACAAGTCAAGTACCACTTTGCAAAAATACCTTCAATTAAAAAAATATATTAACATTTGGGTTTACACTTTAGTAATTATTTTTGGGTTTAGTATGGAAGGGTGAGATTGAGTTTCTAAATTTTCTATAAATATTTTGAAAAAAAAAATAAGGAAGAATTTCAAGTTTACCACTTTTGTTGTGCCATTTTTCATTTTTACTTTCATTAAAGAGACATTTTCATAAATACCACTTTTTTAAGAGGCAATTTTTTGAAATTAATTAAAATTCTAAATTTTAGATTCCTAAACCATATCCCACCCCTCAACTCTAAACCCTAAATCTTAGATTAATTAACCCAAGGGTTATAAGTGTGTGTTTTTCCACTTAAAAAGTAAGGGTAAAAGTGATTAAGGTAAAAATGAAAAGTGTTACAAGAAAAGTGGTATTTTTGACAATTTCTCAAAAAAATAATTTAGTCTATTTCATCATAACTTAATGGTATTTTTGAAAATTGTCATTCATTAAAGGTAAATTTGTAAAGTGCTATCAAACTTGCGGTAGAATTGTAATTTCAGCTAAAATTTCTATATTTTATTTTTAGTAAAATAATTTTAATTAGTATTTTAATCAATAATGAACAATTAATAATATTACATTATTGCAAATTTAGATTTAATAGTAAATAACTGAAATTTAATATTATATTATTAAATTCACCAAACATTAAAATAACCTTTTTATTTTGTATTAATTTTTAATATAGTTAAAATTGTTTTACTAAATAAAATAGATTTTATTAAAATAAATATATTATTTTGTTATGTGTCTTTCATAATTAATAGTTTTGTAATTTTTAAAATAACTAATATTTTATATAAAATAAATACATAAATATATAATATTTTAAAACCAAAAATATGAATGTAAATAAATTTTATGAACATAAAATTACAAAAATTAACAAACATAATATATAAGTGTGATAAAATAATTATTTATCAATAATAAATAATAAAACATAAAATTACTGAAACTAAAATATCAAATGATATAATTATTGTTGGTGCAATATTTGATGTTATTGTTGAAAAAGACAAAAAAAATATGACATCAAAACACCAATTTTGCTGTAATTTTAACACCATATATGATGTCATGGTTAAAAATACAATAAAAAGTAAGAATGTTGTATACCAAAATTTCAGAGGAGTCTCTTTTGCGGTTGTTTTCTACATATTAACAATAGTCTATTAGGAATTTCAGTTGATCCAATATGGGATAGACTTTGATTTTTCAAGCTCACTATACCAGGCGTGATAATATATATGTAGTATTAAAACTGATGTACGAATAAAAACTAACCATTGGATTACCTATCTAATTACATCTTATGTCATTGAGATAATAAACTTGATAGTATGCAGTAAGTAAAATACATTAACTTGTGCTTATAGTTAAATCGTCTGGAGAGTTTTCGAGAAAATACTTCGTAGAAGACTTAGAGTTAAGTTGTGTGGAAGACTTAATTAGAGTTAAGCCGTCTGGAAGACTTAATTAGAGTTAAGTCGTCTCGAAGACTGACTTATAGTTAAGACGACTTAACTCTAAGTCTTCTATAAAGTATTTTCTTGAAGACTCTCCAGACGACTTAACTATAAGTCTTCTACGAAGTCTTAGGGAGTGAAGTTTAAATACCCAATTATGGCAGAGCAAAATACGCACACACTTGGAGAACTTGTATAAACCGATCAACAGTGTAAGATCCAGTCACATCCTTTCCCTTCAGATAGTCCATCAGTACCTTAAACGCCACTCTCTCCCATGGATGATTCTCAAATTGTTCTAAATCCATCACTAGCCTTACAAGACTAGCTCTTGTAGCAGTTGAATACTTTCTCCCTTCAATGAATCCAGTGAAGATGAAGGTATCCAAGACGCATGCGATCATCCCTAGACCACTCTTAGCATCTCTAACATGCTGCTATTATCTGTTCAGCAGTTGGCCCAACATCGAGATCAACAGCCATCAACTCCCATAAAACAATCATCTCCTTTCATAACCTCACACCTTGGATTTTCCAGGTCCTGGATGTAATCGCAGTTCAGACCGGTGAACTGTTCAAACTCTATAAGTGAAAATCTCACCTGTTGTGGACCAACAAAATACCAAAGCTCAAACTTCTTCTTGATGTAAAGCTGGAAACAAAGCATAAAATAAACCAGCCTTGATGCCCATTCAAACGCAAGCTCCTTGAACTTAATGAACACTCCCAACTTTGACTCCTTGAGCTCCTCCCATTCATCATCAGGAAGAGCATCTTGTATAGCAGAAAACAACTTCAAGTTATCAGTATGATATGAAATACTTCTTGTTGGATGTGGTTCCTCCCCTAAAGTAAACTTTTTCTTTGGGAGTTCTGGCAAATTCATTTTTTCGATTTGGAAAACAATCAAAACAAACATGTAAATTTTGGTGAGGACAATACTCAGACACGACCACTTACAGACATATCTCAAAATCGTCTGCTAGACGACTTGTCATACGACTTAACTCGTCTAATAAGTCTTCTGCTAGAAGACTTGTCAGAGGACTTACCAAAGAATAATCAAGACTACAATTTTTAGGGTTTTACGGCGGCTAAACGCCGTAAGACAGGAGAAATAACTTACCGGCGGCGGAGTTCAACACGTGGTTTTAGATCTGAAAACAGAGAAGCGGTTGGTCTGTTTAAACTACTACAATACTCTACGGAATGAAGGAGAAACATGATTCGTCGTAAGAGGAGAGATTAACGGCGGTGAGAACAACGAAATACGAGAACGACAGAAGAAATTTTATCCGAGATAGTAAGGAAATGAGTCGCCTTCGTTATCGCCCTTGGAGAGAAACAACTTAAGGGTTACCAAAAGTTATGAAAAGGTAAAAAAAAAAGTATTTATATGTCCGGTAAATGATCCGGTTACGTTTAAAAGTAGATTGGTAAAATTAAAAACTCGGTCCAGTATGGACGACTTACATGTAAGTCGTCTAGTGTAAATTATTCACCAGACGACTTACATGTAAGTCGTCTAGAACCTAAACATAATCCCTAAACTTAATTAACTAACTAAACACTTCATAAAATCAAATTAAACTTAAAAAGTGTTTACTATACATATAAATAAATACATATAGGTAAAATTTTAATTAAAAAAAAAACATTCAAGCTTTCAAAAATCTAGCCCTAAGAATACATACAATACTACAACATATGTTGTCAAACCCTAAAACCAAAGAATATCATGATTAACTAATTTCACTCATTTATGTTGAAAACTATTCAATTTATTATATCTTAATTTACATCACTTAAAAATTGTTTATAGTTACATGATTTTAATTTTTCATTTGTCAAAATATTTTTTTTTTAAATTTTTAAATTATTTTTAAGATCAACTACTTCAGACAACTAACTTGTAAGTCGTCCAGACGATTTCTAGTATCTCAGACGACTTACTGGGGCTATATTCGTAAAATGATTTATGTTTTTTTTGTTTGGTCACAATGGGCTGATTGTAATTTCACAAAGCTTTTAGGTTAGTTTTGCATTTGATTCATGTTTGAGTATAAATTTGCAATCAAAATCATGTTTTGAGTCATATTTAGCAAAAAACCCATTAATTTAATAAAATTATTTATTAGAGATTTTCGATATATACAATATATATTTGCTTCATACAATAACACTAAATCAGCCATCTTCCATAACATCGCCTATATTTAGCTATCACATTAAATAAAACGAAATCAATTTTCCTAACACAGTCTCTTTTCAAATAAACATGAAAAAATAAAAATGAGTAATATATAATTTTTTCATTTGATTAATATTTTTTTTTCAAATACGTATATTCCTTTTTAAAAAGGTTTACATCACGCTTGAGCAATATTGCATGAAGTAATGATTTATAAGCCCATATTTAAAATAATTATTTAAAAAGTATCATAAAATAATTATTAGTATGAAGAACTATGTAAAAATTACATATAATAATGATTATAATAAAAATAAATTATATAAAAGAAAACATAGAAATGTTAATCCAGATATATTTTTATATATCATTTCAGTGTGAAACAACAAGTTAAATACCTATTAAAACAAGTAACAAAATTACTGCATATAAACTATAAAATCATGTTAAACACTTGATACAGCCTCGGAAGCTAAGATGATGAAATGGACGATGGAATGGTGATTGCCGAGAAGCCGGTAGAAATGGAGATGGATGATGGATGAGCTATTGTCCTTTCACGTCCAAGATAACCTGAAATAAATGAAGAACAATGAGTTTATGAATGAACAAAATAAGATCATAAACTAAATATAAAAGATGGAAATGATGGATGGATAGAAGGTAGAAGATGATTGATGATGGATGATGGCGGATGATGCTGGATAGTTGATTGACTCTCTCAATCTGTGGGTTTTGATTGACTATCTCAATCAGTGATCTTCTAGACTCTTGAATCACACAAAGAACCTAAGAAAACCAAGAGCTCTATAGACTCCTAATGCTTCTCACGACTTTTTTTTTTGTAACACATGTTTCTCACAACTTAGAATCTAAATTTAAAGACAAATTTTTATGCAAAGAAACTCTTTGATAAAAGATAAACTGAGTATTATTTCTTAAGGATTGAAAGAGTGAGTATTACAATGGACGACAATGAGCTTATATAATGCTCAGATACAAGGTTCTAAACGTTCATAAAAGAAAAGAAAGGAAACAAATAAAAACTTGGGCAGGAAATCAAAACTAGCCGTTGGACAGATTCTACTGATTTTGGCTTGAAAATGGGGGCTTGATTAATCTTGAACAATGGTTTTAGGGGATAAGAGAGCTTCTTAAGAACCTTCTTTATTGCCTGGAATGTGCTCATCTCGTGGGTAGAAGGATGGAGAAAGAGCTGTTGTAGTTTAAATGCAAGAATCTCCAAATATGGTAACTCGGAGTAAGAATAGATCCTCCTGATCCTATGCTTGCTGGTCCACTGTGGAATGAATGCATCACGTCCTAGATGGTTAGATTGGTCTTCTGGATTTCTAGGTTTAGGTAGAATTGCTTCTGGTCGAAATTGATTGGCTTGGAAATGATTAAACCGAAAGATTGTCAAATCTTTCTATAATCTACTCGGTTTGGTCGGTTTTGGAAAAATGATCATATCTTCTAATATCTGTCGCCATTTCTCCTCATTATGGGCTTGTTAGAAAGCTAAGAAACCCATATTGAATTCTATGATTGTTTTTGGTTCAGACCGCTTCTTCATTGAGCTTGAATCTTCTTCTAAATTCGGGTACTCGCAGATGGACTGGCTGGGGAACCTCTGGTTTGTAAAATTAATAGCTTCCTGATCCGGATAGGTTTTGGTATGATTCTAATTTTGGTTGATGCCTTCGTAAGTGTCGAATGCATGAAAATTGGTTTTATGGAAAAATGCCTCTTAGTTGGTGAAATACGCCGTTTTGACTGAACACATATATTGGTTGGTCTTTTGGCTGAATACAAGATTTAAAGATATTGTATTCAAATAATTTTTAAAAAAAAAAATTATGTAGTATCTTCTCAACTATAATTTCAATATTGATATGAATATAAAAAATATATACTTGAAGAGTCTAACAAAATACTTAATATAACATAAAAAGATAAGAAACATACAAGTCAAACAAGAAAAAAATATACAAAAAATGTTTTAGAAAAATCTACACAGACATAATGAAAACAGAAGCCTCACTCAAATAATTGCAATAATTGTATTATGATACTTAGTCAACCACAACAAATTTTAGGCTGAATCATTTATAGCAAACAAATTCAACGTAAAATAATGATAAGAAAATAAAGAAAAATAATGAAAAAGAAAATTCACAGATAATATAAAACTAAATATAATGAAAAACTTCCGCGCGAAAAGCATATTAACCCTCTATAATAACGAATGTACCAAATCCGAACACAAATGAATACAAGAAAAAAAATAATAAATCAAGAACTCTTGGTCTAGTGGTAATGGAACTCTAGTTAGAGTGCCTATCCGGGGTTTGAGTCGTTTTGGCCACCTTCTCACCTATAATTGTGTGTGCCTAAATGAAAAGCTTCGTAGAAATTAGTCTGAACTTACCGCTTGAGATCCTCCACGATTAACAAAAAAAAATTAATAATAATAAACCAAACCGTAAGTTCTTTACAAACCTAAAAATAATATTGTAAAATAAACCTTTTTGTTCAACCAGTTAAATAAAGTAAATATGAACAAAGCCATTTACAAACGTAAACAGTCTAGACTGTTATGATCAAAGTTGCATGAAAACTCGGTTGAAGGTATATTTCATATTTAAAAACGTTTAGAATTAGAATTTCTTGAAAACGCGTGAAAACACATTAGAACGTGTTTCTAGAGAATTTTATTTTTGGAACGCGATGAAAACTTACAGATTTGTTTTCTAAACATATAAGATTTTTTAACATAATCTATAAATAATTAATAAATATATGGATGCACCCTTTATTTTGATAACTATAAATAAGCTAATTAATATCATTTCTAATTAGTGAAACCTATAATTGAGTAAATAAACCATATCAAAGTTAAAATTATAAAACAAGTACATAGCATAAAAAAGTTATTGATTTCTTTCTCCTTTTGTGATTTTGTATGTATATAGTTTCTATGCGATCGATATTTTTATGAAATGTACAAAAAGAAACAAGGGTGAATTAGCCAAATTTATACAGTGTAGAAAAGTTAAGAAAATTACCATGTACGGATACGTGACAAGGGGTTGTAACAATTTATCACCAATTTAGACAAGATTATCCTTTTAGGCATGTGATTGTGTGGTAAATGCTAAGTGCAAAACTATGTTATTATACTATTTTATATTTATTAAACATATAGTATAGAACTACCCATAACCAAGAATTCTTGGCCTAGTGGTAATGAAACTCCAACTGAAGTGTCCGTCCTGAGTTCGAGTCGTCTTGGTCACCTTCCCGCCTATAACCGTGCGTGTCCGGATGGAAAGCTTTGTGGGGATTAGTTTAGACTTGCCGCTTAGGCACAATGGCCCCCATCTCAAGCCAATAGTTTCTTAGCCTACTTCAGTGTGGGGTAGATTGATCTCTTTGATTTATCCACTAAAAAGTTTTGGTGGATTCACTGGAGACTTTACTGAAACTATCTTGCACATATTGAAGTATTCCTCTTGTTTGCAGAGTATGATTTTCTCTCAATTACCGGTATATTTATTGGGTCCATCATGTTCATCATCATTTCTACTCTTCTATTTTGAGGAGCGAGTCGTATCACCATCTGTTGCCTCTATGAGGAGTGATCTCCCTCCTAATTTTCTCTGGAGGAGTTTGTCTATTTCCATAGCCGATTTGTTATCTTGTGGAGCGGTTCGTTCGGGGTCTGAAGATGCAACGAAATATATTTCGACGATATTTCAAGATGCGAATTGGATACCAACATCACAATTGAAAGTGACTACATCTCAAACTTCTAGCGCTGTCATGAATCTTATTTCGACGCATTCGAGCTTTGCTTTGAATTTGTTGTCATCTTATGTTAGAGGCCTCTCTATATTTATCATGTATATTTTCTTATCGTTTGTATGTAGAGTTTAGTTAAACTCTTCTCTTAATTATAGTTTGGCTATTTGAAAAATAATAAAAGTTGTGTTACAGAGAAAAAAAGAAAGATAAACCAAATAAAATGAAACAATTGAATTCACATGTTGATCAATCGTGTATATATCTACTTGTCGATAGAATCTAAGAGTAAATAATGCTTTCTCATTATTTTGTTTTCTCCTTTTGATGAACTAAATACAGAAAACGGTTGAATTCACATTGTTTCTCAATTGTATATATATACACACACACACATATATAGACGTTTCTACAACGTTTTTTCTCTAATTATTTTAAGATCATGTTACTACATCTATATATATATATATATATAGACGTTTCTAAAACGTATTTTTGTCTCATTATTTTAAGAATCATGTTACTACATCTCTAAATGTTTTGTTTCCGGATATCCATTTTCGATTCTATGTAATGTAGGTTAGGATTACTGGTTGGTTCGATTTCCGGTTTAAATAAATTGACTATGATTATTCTTGGTTAAGTTTCTTTTGCTTTAATCATGTATATATGGAAATCGTTACACACTGATGACGATGAATGAAAATGACAAAACTATTCTGCTCATTGTATTCTTCCTCTTGTTCTTGATCTCTGTGCTGCAATTCTCAGGTCAACTTTTGTGAATCAAAAGTTATTATATAGACACAATAAAGAGAAATAACTTGGGTGAAAAGTTAGCACATGAACTTTCTCAATAAAGAAAAACTAATCTGACAAAAGAATTGTATTGCAAAAAAAGGATAGAGAAAAAGTAAAGAAATTAAGCACTTGTTTACATGAGAAGTTACAAATAAAGAGAGGGAGAGAGAAAGAATCACAACTGGGCTTAACAAGCAAATTCCTTATGTTTCATAGGAAACACTTTAGCTTTTAGTTATTTTTCAACTTTACTTTCATGTTCTCGCTGCTGTTGTTCGATTCAGTGCAACAATAACAGTTAAAAGGACACAGCTTTAAAAGACAACATTCTCCAATATTAATACTCATTAAATAGATAAACATTGGCTTGCTCATTTCTAGTGATAACCTATGATATTTCATGTCATTGTAATCATCTTTTGAAACTAACGACACAAATGTCTATTTCACCACACCCCCATCTCATAATTTCCAGCTTTGTTTACTATATGGGATGAAATAGTTATGAAGACGTTTGAATTTTACCACCAAAAAGAGGGAGCTTCTTATATTATTGTTCCAATGGTACTATATAAGTTGATATGTAAATACCTTTTCCTCTTTATGGTGTTTCCTCTTGCTTGAGGATTCTAGCTTCCTAGTTTCTCCTTTCTCAAGTTTTCTTATATTCTCTCATTCATGTCTTCGCCTCCCTTCTCTCTCCCATCCCAAGAAATCTTTGATTCTATGATTCTCCCTTTTCTCTTCATCTTTATACCTGAGAGGGAACTTCTTCACAACCATTCTATCTTTCCTCTACCAAATCCCAAGACTACCTGACAAGTCTCTCCTTTTCTCTCTCAAAATCTTCAACTACACAAGGAACAGAAAGAAATGTCTCACTGTATAGCTCCTCGCTGCTTCCAGATCATGCTTCTATGTCTTCTTATCACTTCACGTAATCTCTCTGGTTCTGATACAACTTTAGAGTATAAGCTGTGTTTTTTTTTTTTTGCAACGAACTGACCCGTTTTTTATATATGATGATTGGTTTGTTTCAGCTCTAGATGTTATAGCTCAAGGAGGACAGGGTGATATACCAGTAGTTAATCCTACATCTCCCGGTGGTGATACCACCACACCAACCATAACCCAACCATCACCGCCTTCCTCAACATTCCCAGGTCCAGTCACTGACCCAAATCCACCAACCGGTGGTGGCTATCCACCACTAGATGGTACAACACCACCAACCGGTGGTGGCTATCCACCACTTGATGGTACAACACCACCAACCGGTGGTGGCTATCCACCACTTGATGGTACTACACCCCCAGGTGGTGGTAGTGGTGGTGGTGGTGGTGCACCTGGTGGAAGCGGAGGAGGTGACTCTGGTGCAGGTGGTGGTGGTGGTGCACCTGGTGGAGGCGGTGGTGACACTGGTGCAGGTGGTGGTGGTGGTGCACCTGGTGGAGGAGGTGGTGACACTGGTGCAGGTGGTGGTGGTGCACCTGGTGGGGGAGGAGGCGGTGACACTGGTACAGGCGGTGATGGTGCTGCACCTGGTGGAGGCGGTGGTGGTAGTGGAGGCGGAGGTCAGTGGTGTATAGCGAAAGCAACTGCTTCGCCAACATCTTTGCAAGTGGCTTTGGATTATGCTTGTGGGTATGGAGGAGCTGATTGTGGCCAGATCCAACAAGGAGCAAGCTGTTACGAGCCTAACACTATTCGTGATCATGCTTCCTTTGCTTTCAATAGTTATTACCAGAAGCATCCTGGTTCAGACAGCTGCAACTTTGGAGGGGCTGCACAACTTACCAGCGCAGATCCAAGTAAGACACTTTTAAACTTTTATCTACAAAGATTTAAATATACAGATGAAAGTATACATAATTAGTTACCTGAGTACTAGCATCCACATACCTTGCTTCTTTCTTTGCTGGGTCCATGTATTGAGCTATTTGAGACCTCTACAAGACTACAACTTGTGTTGTGTGTCTAGACTAAGTTCATGAACCTAGGAATACTAACCCCACCATTACCATATGATTCCAATGTGTGAAAAAGAGCTCGATAACAACTAGATTTTCTCACCTTTTTTACGATAAATATAAATTCAAGTGTGGTACTCAATCTGCTCTTACGATGCTCCAGGTAAAGGAAGCTGTCGCTTCCCATCATCATCAGGAACTAACAGGTACGTTTCTCCGGTAAATTAACGTCTTAACCTGCCAAACAAATTGAGAAAAATAACAGTGACTTCTATTTGCCAAATGCAGCACAAGCCCGCCAAGTCAACCAAGTCCACCGGATTTTAATTCACCACCTTCTACTTCTACATTCCCACCCCCAATAACAACTCCAACTACAGGCGGACCACCTTACGGCGTGGGAGAGCCAACGGGTCTTCCAAGTTCAGCAACTCATGTGTCACATAGCTTCCTCTCAATATTTACAGCGGTTGGGATACTAGCGCCACAGCTCAGGCAAAATTATCTTTAAGCGGACAAAGGGTTTCAGGGTTTCAATCCTTCTCTGCAAATTACGAGGCACGTTTTCTACATATACACCATCACGATAGTTTGGAGTTGAAGAAAGCAGCCGTGACCAGCAAGAAGATTTTAATCCAAGACCTCACACATCATCTGTTCTCTTGCTATAGTATATTTATTTAGTAGGAGATATTACAAAATCAAAGGGCTTAGGTTATATACATTCTTGTAGACACGTTAAGCATAATGTATCTCTTTTACAGTTTTAGAGAATAAAACTACTTAGGGAGCTGTTAAAAAACAAACACACATAAGAAAAGGGAAAGATGTACAGATTATAAAATAAAATTTACATCAAGTACTTACATACCTGCAAGCATTCCAAAACGGGTAGGCGCGCCACCGATGGAGAGGTAAGCTCCACCTTACCTGCAGCGTTTTAAAGCAGTTGCTTGCATCACAATATCCTTAACAGTGCATTCCTTTGGAGTGGGAGTTTTCAACCCCCCCCCCCCCCCAAAACAAGTTTAGTGTGGAATCTTTTACGATTAAAAGATCAATATGTTTCCAGCTAAGAGTGCTAAATACAAGCATCTCAAACACAGCGGATAAACATAAGCACATTGAGTTGAGTAACATTAAGTAAATAAACACAGCCCATTATTTCTCGTGTCTTCATAAACATCGTTACAGTGATTTACAGATGACAGTCACACGAATATAGTCATATCAAGAAAAGGACCGATACAACTGTGACACCAATGATGCCCAAAGTGGCGACAACTGAGCCCTGATCAAACGCTTTCTGCAAGCTGCCTGCGCGTGAGAAATGCTGAAAAGCCAGAAAACAAGATATTGCCAAAGAGATGAGAGCCCCTTCTTGCTTCCCTCTGCACACATGGATAGAGCCAATGAGTCTCGACTAAAGAAAAGAATACCCTGATCTCATAAACAAAAAAAAATTCCCTAAAACTCTAACCTTATACTCATAACTTGAAATGGCGCCACAATCGCCAAGAGTAATGCAATGAATGGCAGTTCAAGTTCACCTATTAAAATACATAGTAACAATTACAAGCAGATAATGACAGAGATAAACTTCTGCAAATTTAAGACCTGACGAGACAGAAGAACGTTATTGATATTAGCACAGCTGCCAGTAAAATGCAGTTGAACAAAACAAAACAAAACAAAAACACATGAAGATGAAAAAGAACCTGGAAAAGCGAAGAACAGTCGAGCAAGAAGCGCCACGAATGCAGTCCAGATGCCATACTCACCCCTGCAAAATCAAATGCAAAAGCTTAATAACTTCAAGATGGGCAGTAGTAGTAGTAGTACAATCAAACAAAGTTCTCTCACATTAAGAGAACCTACATAACAAAAGCCACAAGCTCTATAGTAATGAAAAGATAATCATATAGCCATTAAAAAGAGCTTACTTGGCCCAGGAGATAATGCCTGATGGTGCGGTTAAAGCAATTAGAGGAACAACAAAGGACTTGTGGATACCTGTACCCCTTGCAAGCATCAATGCACTACCAAAGAAACACCATTCAGTACATAGCAATTAAACACTATGTTGTTGACATTTACATAATTAACTATAACAACACATGATCCTAATAGTGAGAACAACATACACGCAAGAGATTGCTGAGATCCATTGTAGATTCTGAACAGACATCGGAGCAGCATAACAAACCACACTCGATCCTCTCTTTCGCGGCTTCTCAGCTTTCGTTGACACAGTAGCGGTTCGCTGACGATCTAAAGATACTCTGCGAACATTCAGAACGAGAAGAATCACACAAAAGGAGATCCCGAAATCAACTGTTTGAGAAATTGGAGTCAGCTCTTTTACCTTAGTAGCGGATTGAAGCAAACAGCACTCGTGCGGTGAGTTAGAACGGAGAGAGCTGACGAACAAGGCCGGAGCTTAGGAGAGAGAAACGGTTTCTGGTGGTGGAGAGAGACGATCCGGGACGATGAGATACAGAGACTCGCCATGTGTTAACTGTTTAGAGACGGTGGTGATGGTGGAAGAAAGATGACGGAGTGATCTTTCCGTTAAATCGTATCGTTGGTAGCCACGTGGACGGTGTAGCTTTTCTCGCACGTGCTAACAAAGTGGGGCCCGAGTCACACGTGACTGGGGAAAACGAAAGCCGTTCACATTCAATCATTCAAAAGAATCTTGAATCTCCACCGTTCGCATCTACTCCAAATATACAATCTATCCACGTAGATCCACGTCAGCATTAAATAACTCAGTTAACATGAATTTCATGTCGGCAACGGGAATTTTGGACATGACAAACTTCCATGTTGATAATTAGATCTTATCTTCTTTTAAGAACACAAATAATATTTTACGAGAGAATGTGAAATTCAAAAGAAAAACTTGAGAGTAATCTTTGTTTACTTTCTGTACAAATTGCCAAAGCTTTTAGTAAATAAAAGCAACAAGAGTCACAGAGAGAGTTACAACATCATACCCACATAAAATCCGAGTATTCATGGCTTTCTTTTTATAATTACATGCTCCATGGAACCAAAACAAAAAAAAACATGAAGAGAAAAAAAAGTAAACAGAGTAGAGATAGATAGATACTCCAGCTGCAGCATTTAAAACCTGCAAATCGCAAAACACACTTTGCAAGGATTCTCTGCATCAGTTAACTCTGCCTTTCACCAATATATACGGTTAAAAATTAGTACTTAGATAAAAAAAACACAGCCATGATCACAACACCGAGTCTTCTTCTTCTCTCTTGTGTCACCTCTTCTCTCTTGTGTCACCTCTTCTCTCTTGTGTCACCTCTTCTCTCTATCATCATTAACCTCAGAGTCAAAGAGATCCCCATTCTTAGTTTCCTTAACAATAACCTGTAAAGAACAAAGAAAACCATAGCCTCTCAATGTATTAACTTCCTTATCGTATCACTTAGATTGTTGTATCAGATCAAAGAGCAATGTAAGTTGATTGTAATAGGCATTACCTGTTCAACAGAGTCTGAGTTGGTAGGTGTGTCAAAGATGATTGGACGGCAACGCATGTCTTCATTCATCAAGCTCGAGTTCTGAAAATGGGCTATAAGTGCAGTTTTTCCTTGTATCCTAGCGTATGCCAATGAAGCCACTTTCTCACTGTTGAACTTCTCCCACTTCTTCCCGTTAAACGCCTGCACGTAAGCATGTTCTATGTTAAGTTCATCTTCTGAACTGAGTTCAACATTAATATCTTTGAAGTAAAGCGGAGAGAGATGGAGACCTCATAAAATGGAATGATGAGATCTGGAGAAAGCATGTTGATGAATGCATAACCAACATTGCATTTGTTCTGCAAAACCAAACAATCTATCAACAGCTCGTTCTATAAGTTAGTGAAGTTGATGAATCTTTTTTACCTTGAAATCAATGGGCAAGTAGAGAAAGTTGTAAGTGCCTTGGTTCTTTTCATCAATCGCCGCTAGCAACATCTTTGAGGTGTATCTGTTTGATAAAAACCACAAAAAGAAAGTTGTATACTGAGAACTATCTAACAAGAAGTAATGGTTAAGAAAAGAAAAGCGTACTTGTTTGGAATGTTCTTAATCATCAAAGTAGTCCTAGAATCTTCTCCATTCATAATCTTCTCCAAATCAAGCTGAAACTGCTTCCTGCTTTCAACCTGGCTCGAGTTGTTCTCCACTCGACGAGACCTTCCATTCTCATTATACAAGCCATCAACGCCAGAGGGGAACCTTCCAGGGTTTAGACCGCTGCTTACGAACATGGGGCTGAATCTCGGCGAAGACATCATTCTGTAGTTTGAGAAACCGTTCTCGGCCATGCTTCCGGGGTTCATAATCCCATGATTTGCCATTCTTGACGGGAAACTCCCACCGTTGAGACCACCCATTCCACTCGTTGCTTGAAGACCAACTGAGTTCATGTACATAGTGTCCTTTGAAGACTCTGGGAAGAATCCAAAGTGTTTCTCTAGAGGAACATTAGATGGTGCAGACCCAACGTGGAGATGATGATGATGGCTGCGGTTTTGAGTTTGGTGCAGAAATGGAACAGACCGGTCTACACGAGCTGAGGAGAATGGAATCCCAGTGGATGATGTTGACCAAACCGAAGAGTTCGAAGGCTCAGAGCGTGTGTTAGGACTTCCCCAGAGAAACTCTGACCCGGATAACGTCTCAATGCCACCTCCGTTTGAGATCAAAGGACCAGAAGGAGAAAGGTTCCCAGTGTACTTGTTATCCGGCTTTGGCTCTTGGAACAAATGAGACAACTGTTGGAAGACGTTGCTGCCGATTGGACTCCTGCCGATCGGTGCAAGCTTGGAGCTTGGTCCTTGAGAGTTGAGAGCAGAAGCCAAACCAGACAAGTGGCTGTTCCTTGTAGGACTTACCCCGAAAACGGGTGACCTACTCATTACACTCTGAAGTGGACTACCCTCAACGGGACTGTTCAGCTGCAGCCAGTTACCTGCCACCACATCAAACAGTGTTAATCTTAAAGATGTCAAAAAAATTACAACTTTTTTAAAAGAGAAGCATGTAGTTAATAGACTCACTTGGAGGAGAGTTTGCCATGGGAGAACCAAGCAGAGGTAGGTAATGCAAATCATCATTCTCAAGTTCTTGATTAAGTTGCAGCATCAAGCTAGACGATCAAATGTATGGTCAGATGTACGAAACACAATAGGGCTCATAACTGAATCCAGAGAATCAAAGAAAGATACACACCTTCGACGAGCTCCTCCAGGGCGACTAGGTTCAACTTTTATACGTTTTCCAGCAATCTCACACCTATTTAAAGCCTTTAACGCTGCTTCAGCCGCTCGAACATCATAAAACTCGACGAATTTGTGATGCCTCTTATGCGGTGTTTCCCTTATCTGTTTTTTCAGTAGAGAAACAGCACTTAACATGGATGTTTTTTTCTTCCTCAACATGTTTAAAAAACAAAACAGAAAGATATTGATCACCTCTTTGATCTCGCCATGAGCACCAAATATTCCGTGCAAGTCATCATTAGTTATTGAAGGATCCAGGTTAAAAACCACTAGTGTCCCCTGATTCATATCCTTCTCAGATGGATTATCCTAAAGATTACACAAGGAACAGGCACATTAGATACAAATTAGAGCAGCAGACAATTTTAACAAGGAGCCACTAGTAAACCTTAGGAATTGAGAAGTGAATATCCAACTTCCTCCGTCTTAATGGCTTGTTCTGTAAAGCCCGCATAGCCATTCGAGCAGCACGAATGTCATAATAAGATATCATGACAAATCCCCTATGCTTACAAGTAGTATAGAGCGTTCTTATGTCACCGTATTGCTGCCACATATCACAAAACACATAACCCATCAGTGTCTGTAGAGTAAGCTTTGTTATAATGAATCCAATAGTGTAGGAGTTACCTCAAAGAGAGCCTTGAGTTCGGAGTCCTCTACATTGCTGTTAATATTCCGGACAAACAACGTTCTCGAGGGATGTTCACCATAAGGATGCTCACCAGCAACCGTTCCAGCTCCGTTCTGTACACTGAACTGCGGAGGAACTGCATTTCCACCGAGACTTGGAATGGATAGCCTTGGAGGACCACTCATGCTCAAGCCGTCACGAAAATCAGTGTTGTCGAGCTCCATTCCTCCCCCGCTACCGAAAAGATCGTAATCATCAGCGTCTGGTGGTAACTCGGTAAGGTCAAGATCATCCATCATCCCAGTCAAAAGATCTTCTTCGTCAGGGAGCATGTTTCCAATGGAATGAGACTCAATGTCGTCAACACTTTCTTGAAACTTGTTGGAACCAGAAGCAGCCGCGTCGTCTATGAATGGGAAACCATCTCTGCTGTCACTTGATTGCACTGCAAAGAAGCAAAACTTGTAAGATGTGTATACTATATAGCATAGATGATGATAAAGAGACTTGGTTTAATACGTTTTCCATGGGGAAGAACAGGTAAGGAAGTGGAGAACAGAGTAGCATCATTGGTGAGATGACGGTGGCGTCCCATTCCAGAGGGAATCCCCCAAGCTCCAGCTACGTCTTGTGGAATATCCATTCACAAAGTTATCTGCTTTGCAAATTAACGGAAACGCATGAGATTGGATATATTTAAAAAGTCAAGGTACAAGAGTGGACAACACATAAAAAATCTCAAGTCATGTGTTGAAAAAATTAACATGCAAGCAAGAAAGATTGATTTAAGGAAGAAAACAAAACCTCAAAGCAACAAAAAAAAAACTTGATCAATACGAAACTATGTACAAATCAAACAATAAACTGATCAAATTAAAAAGCTTGAAGAAAATATTCAACTTTACATCCAAAAGGGCATTAAACTAATCTGTTTTATTTGTTCCTCTGCCGTTGAAGAAAGTCTAAAAGTGAGTAATTGACTATCAAAGCTGTTAATTGGTTAAGAGCTTGAATCCAAGACCAATAGTATATCTAAGAAGATCGTGGAACAAAACACAAACTAACCCAGTTTGGTTGTCCTAATAGGGATCATCAAAAGCTAAAACCTTTCAGACACAACACTGATCAATATCGCCGACACAAACAATACAGAAAAAAGTTTAGCTTTTTGAAGATCAAAACCCCCACGACAAGAAAACCTTTAAATCTAAAAAAGGGTTTAAACAAAAACCCAGAAAAAAAAACATTCATTTCGCGAAGAAAACATGGTAACCAGAAAATAGAATTTGTTGCGAAAAAAGGGGGAAAATCTGGAAAGTGAGGAGGTTTAAGAGTTAATTAATTACCTCTCTAAAGGTGCAGTTACCAAACAGCGACGATGATCACGATACAGAGCAACGAAGAGAAAGAGATGAATCTCTCTACCACCAACCAAAAAAAAAATAGAGAGAAGAAAGGGAATAATGGAGGAAAAAAATATCAGAACAAGACAAGAAAAGATGAGAATGATTGATGGGCTTAAGGAGGTTTTTCTTAACTCTATTTAAATACATTTTTGCGTCCGATTTTGACATTTTTTAACTTATGATTTTGACACTTCCGTATATTTATTTATTTTATCTTTTACTATCTTCTGTTATTATCCATAAATGTATTCGGATTTATCAAATCGTTATTTATTTTTTTATTAGCACACACTACATATATGCATTTTCAACAAACACTCCATTATCTCCTATATTTACTACCCATTAATGGTTGGGATTCACAAGGTATATATTTATATACTCTATATATAACAAAAATCCATATTTTTAAAAAATACATTTTTTATATTTTTAATGTGTTTTTATTAAGTAATAATTGTAAATTATTGACTTTAACAAAATTAATTATGTTTATTATATTTCTATTATTAAAAAATATGAAATAGTTAAATTCAAAAATAATACATACATAACAAAATTTCATATACTTTATTAATTTATGTGAAAACTTTAAAATATGTATCAATGTAAAACGGATGGAATATTTTTTTGTAAGGCATACACTCAATTTCTAATCTATGCTTGCATTTTCATATTTTTAATTATTTTGTTTTCAGTTTACATATATGTTTACAAACTCTTTTATGTATCCATGAGGTTAGAAAACAACTGTTAAATAAAATATTTTAAAAATAAATTGCATAAAAATAGAACTAGATCATATACTTTAATCTTACTTTTTAGTAAAATAGGGATTGGAAAAATGTAGACAAATATAAACCAAGTGAGAGAACCATACGCTCCATTGCTTTAGCTAAATGGACAGTATAGCAAGAAGTGTAGAACTTTTGCCACCGTTGAATGGGAGAGAGTTTTGGTTAACATGTGAACACTAGCGGGCCTTGGACCAAATCAAGAAAGTTTTGGCCACAAATTAACAATAGTTTCCTTTAGTGCAGTGGTAAAAGTCTCATGAGTTACAAATTTTTATTGCTCAACCTGGGTTTGAAGCCTAGTTAAGAGGCCATTTTTAAAAAAAAATTGCTTATGGTATTTGATTTCCTAGGACTGGCGCTGCATGTGAGTCCAAAATTAGTAGCTTACAGCCAATTCCATAATTTTTATCAAGAAGAATAGCTAACATATTGTCGGAACTATTTTCATGGATATTATGAATAGTGTATTCATATGTCAAAAATGAGTTTTATGTGAATGAGAAATGGAGGTCCAATGTGTGTGATTTGAGAAATTTGTACAAAGTAACAAATACACACATTGGATATTTGATTGGATTTGGGTTTTGATTTGTTAGTTGGACTTCATGTTCATTAACTTAATCTTATAAACCAAATATGTGTTGATCTTTTATATTGATAAGATATAAAAAAGAAATCCATTTTAAAGTATATTATTTGTTTGATTTGGTCAAACAATAATAAATTTTAATCTTTAATTTCTTAGTCAAAATGTTGACAAGAATTAAACTCTTCATTAGTGCACCATTGAAGTTTCATTTCTATGTTGAAAATGAAACTTGTGCTTCTCATTTTTTTCTATAAAAGGGCTTGTGAGCATTATAGAAAAACATACACTCAACAACAAAAGATCACTCTCTCCCATTTAGAATAGTTATGCTAGTATTTTTTCTATTTTGAGTCTGAGAGTGCAACACAAAATTAGGGTCGATAGATTCTGTTTTTCGGTGATGGTAAACAGAAACAATGCTGCAGTTGTATCCTGGGAATCTGAGCGTTATGCAACCGTCACACTACGGGGCGTTTAAAGATTTAAGGAAAGAGATTAACCATCTCGACTCTACAATTCTTCTTTATTCATTTGCTTTGGTATTGTAATTTTGATTTATATTCTTAATATCTTTATAAATATCAGTTGTCCCTATTGTAGTAAAATAAGGTTCCTACACTCTTAAATCTTTAAAATTGTTTTTGCTTTGCACTAACAATACTGATATTTGCTAAAAGTTGTTTATTTTATAAGAACAGGTTGAAAGGTTACACAATATGATCTGCTGGATTGTTTCAAAATAATCCGTCTGCGACCTGAGACAATCGGTTATTAGTATTAATCATGTTCAGTCGTTTGGTGCTCGCATCTTTTTTTTTTATTGTGTAAAGCTTGTGGTCTTGCGCTAACATTTTTTTAATTGCAGGATCGGTTGAATTATTTAAAATAATCCTTCTGCACTTTCGTGTATTTTGCTTGTGATTTGAGGATTCATTGATTATTAGCATTATTCACTTATTAGTGGTAAAATCAAAAGATTTTGGGTTGACTTGCAACTGAAACTGATATACTATTGATCCTACTTGTTTGGTTGAATCTGGTTTAGTTGGTTACAACCTTTGGTTTGGTTTAATCATCAAGCGAGAGTCACGTTTTTGTCTTGCATATTATTATATTGGCTGTGATTCGTGTCGTGCATCAAATTAACTTAGCTCTGAATTACTTAGTTCGGCAAGCTAGTTTAATACATTTTTATTTCCCATTTGCGGTTATAAAGATTTTGGTTATTGCATTAATTTGCTCATTGATCCTTTTAAACAGATTCAAAAGTTAAAATGTGTTAATACTTTCATTTGGTTAAAGATAATTATTTTCCTTAATTATCAAGAATGCTTAACGTTTTTTTTTCTTGTTTCAGATTCATGAGATAACTTAATATAATTATTAAGTATATTTCTGAGCATGAAAGAAAGAAAATGATCTAAGTTTCAAGTATGGTGATACCATGGATATAAAAAAAAAAAACATTTGGATCTTTAAGAGATCAAATGATATAGATGGAAATAGATTAGTGAGTCGACGCCCCAAATTAAGGTTGGGAGAGGTCTGCCACGTATAAATCATTTGCCATAAAAAAATATAATGTTGTTGATAATGATCAAAACATTTATATTTCGTCAATGCTTAAACGCGAGTCGTAAAAAGATTGACAATAAAAAAATAATGAGAAATCTCATATCAAAGTGACTGAAACTAACATTTAGATTGTAGTTTCTAAAGTCAATATGGTTGAAATTAACCAAAGAGAGTGGTGGTATTAATGCCACAAATAATATCTTGTAATGATATATATATTAGCTAAAAAGCAAAATAATGTTTTTGAAAGAAATTCAAAACATACAAGTTGGATTTATAAATCAACTTGAGAGAACTATGAAAATAGTTGTATATAAAATGTGAATTTCTAAGACTGAAATACATTAAAAAAAAGTTGTAATACTTTTGAAATGGCATTTTATTCATTTAAATCTAAAAGAGTTGTAGATCAATCTTTCTAAATTCTTAAGAGATGTTAAATGTAAATATGCATATTTTGAGTTATCTCATGAAATGTGGGGGAAACTTTGCTTACCATATAAAGTCATTGGCAAAAGGCCACATGAACTTAGAGATAATTATCACAATATAATTTAAAAAAAAAAACTAGTGCCATGCATTGAGTTTTGTGGATAATGGTTAATTGTATCTTAAGAAAAAAAAAAGATGACAAAAATCATTAGACAATTGATCTCGACTAATCTCAAGAGATTATGTTCATTATGATGACAACCTAGGATCCTTATATTAAAGGTGTGTCATGAGATCAAATTGTTATATCATCAAAAAGAATGGGTTAAAGCCTATGAAAAATAAGATGAGGTTTGGCGGTAATTCTACCTAACTGACTGGAGATCCCAAGAAATAGGTTCAAGGAGACAACTAAGTCAAACTAAATCTGTCCAAAGCACTGTAAGACTTCGGTCTATACCCAGTTCCTAGGACGATTAAACAGTGCTACATGTAAGGAATAGAGGATAAGCATTTGCTTTTAATGATTTGTGTCCATAGCTTTGAGATATGAATGGAGTAGTACATGATACTCCTCTAAACAAAGCTAATGGCAAATCACCTTGTGAGTGTGAAATGGGGCCGTTTCTAGGAGAATGAAGGAAAGACTATATTCTCCAAGTTCACTCATGATTAACCAGGACTGTTCACGGCCAAAATGAACACAATAGAAAACCTAGTTTTGTGAGAGAATGAAGCTGTGTTATAGCTATTGTCTCGGTTTACACCAAAGTCCGGGGGGTTCAAGACATCATGGCCACCTCATGTTCGAGTAAATCCTATAGCTATTAACAATGACTGGTTCAAGGCTGAAAAATGCTACCAACTCATCATGCAGTGGATTTTTCGCTTGTACTCTCAAAAGTCTTTAGTGAGTCTTGTCTAGGAAGTCAAGTTTGTCGAGTCGTCTAGTGTCTAGAGTCATTTCTATTCATGTGGGGGATTGTTGGAACTATTTTTATGGACATTATGAATAGTGTATTCATATGTCAAAAATGAGTTTTATGTGAATGAGAAATGGAGGTCCAATGTGTGTGATTAGAGAAATTTGTACAAAGTAACAAATACACACATTGGATATTTGATTGGATTTGGGTTTTGATTTGTTAGTTGGACTTCATGTTCATTAACTTAATCTTATAAACCAAATATGTGTTGATCTTTTATATTGATAAGATATAAAAAAGAAATCCATTTTAAAGTATATTATTTGTTTGATTTGGTCAAACAATAATAAATTTTAATCTTTAATTTCTTAATCAAAATGTTGACAAGAATTAAACTCTTCATTAGTGCATCATTGAAGTTTCATTTCTATGTTGAAAATGAAACTTGTGCTTCTCATTTTTTTCTATAAAAGGGCTTGTGAGCATTATAGAAAAACATACACTCAACAACAAAAGATCACTCTCTCCCATTTAGAATAGTTATGCTAGTATTTTTTCTATTTTGAGTCTGAGAGTGCAACACAAAATTAGGGTCGATAGATTCTGTTTTTCGGTGATGGTAAACAGAAACAATGCTGCAGTTGTATCCTGGGAATCTGAGCGCTATGCAACCGTCACACTACGGGGCGTTTAAAGATTTAAGGAAAGAGATTAACCATCTCGACTCTGCAATTCTTCTTTATTCATTTGCTTTGGTATTGTAATTTTGATTTATGTTCTTAATATCTTTATAAATATCAGTTGTCCCCATTGTAGTAAAATAAGGTTCCTACACATATCACACAAACTTTCAAATCGAGAAGGCCACAAAGAGATGCGGATGCAGTCTCGGAACTCGTCACTCCCATAGACCTAGGGATGTCAAATGGGCGGGTCGGGCTAATTTGGGTGTGTCGAGATGGGCATCATTTTTTGTTGGACAGTTTTGGTCGACGCCCAAATAGGATCATGTCCAAATAGGACCATATCCAAATAGGACCATGACCAATTGGGTTGTCCATAAGGACTCAAATGCCCATTTAGTGTAAATCACTCAATTTTTTGAAAATGTGATTTTTAGTTTCAGCAAAAAATGTGATTTTACGGTTTGGTAGAAAAAAACATAATTTTTAGGTTTGGCGGAAAATCGCGATTTCATGGTTTTGATAGAAAATAAAAAATTTTCGGTTTTGACGGGAAATCACGATTTTGTGATTTTGGCGGGAAATATCGATTTTATGGTTTTGGCGATAAACATGATTTTGATGAAAAACGTGGATTTGTGGTTTTAACAGGAAACATAATTTATTATTTTGATAGAAAAACGTGATTTTCAGTTTTGGAGGAAAAACATGATTGGCGGTTTTGATAGGAAAATGTGATTTTGGGGTTTTGATGGGAAAATATAATTTTCGGTTTTGGCAGAAAATCATGATTTTTTAGTATTTTTCATTTTCGTAGGAAAACATGATTTTATGGTTTTGGTAAAATTTTGATTTTGTGATTTTGGTAGGACAAAGTAAAATTGTAATTTTTTTCAATTTTTTAAACCTAAACATTTTAGGTATTTGAGCCGCCCAATGTCCAGATGGTCTAACCCAGTTTTGCCCATGGGCGCAATCGGGTTTCACCCATTTAGATCCATTTAAATTTGGTCCAATATGGGTATGTCCATATTGGCCCATAACAATTTGGACACGGGCCGCCCATGGACAACCCGTCCATTTGACATCCTTAAAGACCACTGAGTCTAACTTCAGTAACTTGAGCAAGTGAAGGAAAGTTCAACACCGACCCCAAACACACTCATATCACCGCCTTGGTATCATCAAATCCACGAAAGAAGAAAACAACGACGGATTTGAAGAGTTGGGCCTCCCACAAAGCCGACTCTGATGACAAACTCTTGCTCAACTTGTCGCCATCACACTAGATCTGAAACCACCAGAGCCAAAACT
Organism: Moricandia arvensis; assembly: GCA_905132765.1. Classification (NCBI taxonomy): domain Eukaryota; kingdom Viridiplantae; phylum Streptophyta; class Magnoliopsida; order Brassicales; family Brassicaceae; genus Moricandia; species Moricandia arvensis. Next base: position 30,750 of record CAJHQP010003169.1, on the reverse strand, counting down.
CCTGGCTATGTTGCGAGCAGACAAAGGAACTTAAACAGTATAACCAACCCATAGCGAGAGACAAGACCAAAGAGAGGAAAAGAGAATGGCGGATAAAGAAAAGAGAAAGACAACGACTTGTCTTCCGATGCCGGCTATAGAAACCACCAGCTTTAGAAAAGAGGAGGAAGCAGTGGATCATAGTGAAAAAAGAGAAGAAAAGTTTAGTTTAGAGAGAGATAGGTTGTCAAAAACTCGATGTCTCATACTTTAATCTTGTTGTTTTGTAAGAGCTCATTTTATGATTGGAACATCTTTTCACTTAAGTCTTGCATTAGATCACAAATTCATGTGTTCATGAAAAGCTGGCTACAAAAGCATGTTAATTGGTCAGTAAAAAAGATTAACGTTGAGCCAAGAATTTAAAATAGTATGCCACTAGGTGATTACCCGCGCGCATGCGCGGGGTGAAACGTATATATTAATAACTATTAAATATCAACTTTTATCGTCCAAACTATGTCATAAGTCTCCAAACATATGATCATGGACCGTCAATATAAAGTTGATTATAAGGTCATGTTTGTTGATATTTTTTAAACCTATATAATTTACATTGAGCTTCAATAATATTATCTAATTGTTATAGTTCACCATCTCACTTCGATATGAAGAATCGTAATTTTAAAATGATATGATTAAATAACATTAGAGATACGTGCTTGCGCCGAATAAACATTAATTATGTATACAAATTATTTATAAATATTATTATTTATTTTTGTTAATTTACATATTATACAATAATAAATATATTGAATAATTGAGTTGATAAAAATCAAAATAAATCATTTACTTATAAAATTAAATGATATTGACATAGATATATATTATATAATATGAATATTTATTTGTTGAAATTTGGTACTCATATGATTTTATTAACATTTTTATATTTGCTATAACAAAAATAATATTTTTACTAATATGAATATTTATTTACCGGGCTTCCAACTCAATTTAAATTTTGAAATTAACATTTTATGTATTTTTAATATGATATATATATTAATTTAAATGATATTGAAATAAATATATATATATATATATAATTTGAATATATATACTAAATAAGATTTAATATTTATATGATTTTTTGATCATTTGTATCTTGTTACAATAAAAAAATTAAACCATTAATCAAAAAATTTCAACATAGATTTTTAGCAGTCTTGATAATTTATATTAAACAAACTCAAAATATAGCATATAAGTAAAAAAAATTTTTTATTACATACTTATGTGATTGTTAAATTTCTCTTAAAAATGTAAAATTAAAAAAATGATGGAAGATACATAAATTGTTATCAGATCGTATATTAATATGTTGTAATAACATGTGACTATCGAAATATGTTGTAATCAAACGTGGCTACCAAGATATGTTGTAATGTTCCATATAAGTATATAATTAATATATATGTATTTTATATGATATATATTTTAATTTAAACAATATTAAAATACATATATATATCATTTAATCTGAATATATATATATTAAATAAAACTTCATATTCATATGATTTTATGATTACTTGTATATTTCTATAACAAAACATTAATTATGGAAAAAGTACTAATACTTTTGGAATTATGCATCAATTATTTTTGTATCTTTTTCCATATTTCTATTGTTCTCATAAAATTTTCATTGTAAGGATTTTAACTGTTTTAATAATTTATAGTCGTTTTGAAAAATTCAAAATATAATATATAATAAAAAAATCTAGATTTTTTATTACATGGTTAATATGATGTTTAATATTTTTAATAACATAAATTAAACAAAATTGATGAAGGATATAAAAAATATTAACAAATATTTATTATGCAAAACATTAATTGTCACATATATGTTAATCATATTAGATAATTCCGTAGCTATTATTTAAGAAAAGAATGTAAAATATCATTTTATCGACTACTAATCAATATGCATGTTAATTTAATAAAAGTATAATTTATATTTTGAAAGACCAACTATATATATATATATATAATTTGAATATATATTAAATGAGATTTAATATTTATATGATTTTATGATTATTTGTATCTTGTTACAATAAAAAAGTTAAAGCATTGATAAAAAAAATTCAACGTAGATTTTTAGAAGTATTAGTAATTTATATTAAACAAACTCAAAATATAGCATACAAGTAAAAATCTTATTTTTTATTAAATACTTATGTGATTGTTAAATTTATTTTAAGAATATAAAATTGAAAAAAATGATGGAAAATACATAAATTGTTATCAGATCGTATATTAATATGTTGTAATGACATGTGACTATCGAAATATGTTGTAATCAAACGTGGCTACCAAGATATGTTGTAATATTCCATCTAAGTATATAATTAACATATATGATATATAGTTTGATTTAAACAATATTAAAGTACATATGTATATAAATTTAATCTGAATATCTGTTAAATGAAACTTTATATTCATATGATTATTTGTATCTTTTTATAACAAAACATTAATTATGGAAAAGTATTAATAGTTTTGGAATTATGCATCAGTTAGTTTTGTATCTTTTTCTATATTTTCATTGTTCTCAGAAAATTTTCATTGCAAAGATTTTAAAGGTTTTAATAATTTATAGTCGTTTTAAAAAATTCAAAATATAACATATAAGAAAAAAAAATCTAGATTTTTTATTACATAATTAATTTGATTGTTTAATATTTTTAATAAAATAAATTAAACAAAAATGATGAAGGATACAAAAAATATTATCAAATCTATATTATTCAAAACATTAATTGTCACATATATGCTAATCATATTAGGTAATTCCGTAGCTTTTATTTAAGGAAAAAATGTAAAGTATATTTTTATGCACTACTAATCAATATGCATGTTAATTTAATAAAAGTATAATCTATATTTAGATGGACCAACTTTTTCCTAAGGATTCTGAAAGTCATTCTGGTGATGACACGTGGCTACACTTTAAAGTTGTAATGCTCCAGAATTAATATATAGGGGATTATACTTTAAAGTTCTACAAATGATATCATTTAAGAAGGAAATGCATTGTGTTATAGTTAGCCAATCTAGGCTTAAAACACTTCTGGTTGTATTCATTAGGGATCTCAATAAAAATAAGAAATAGAAAGAAGTTTATTTAAAATAAAAAAACTTAAATATTTTTGAAATTAATTCTAGTGACATATTTCATTAAAATATGAATGTTTATTAATGTAAATTTATGTAGAAAACTACACTAATATAGATTTTAAAAAGTTGTAAAAGGGTATATTAAAATTAGTTAGACATTTGACACATACAACAATGGCCATTAAGTTGGTTTGGGTGTTCAGATGTCGGTTTTGGGCATTTGTTTTGGTTTTTGGATGTTTTGGTTTATGTTTCCTAAACCCAATTAGATAGTATTCTTGTGTGGTTGGATTCGGTTAATAACACTTTAATTTCAATTATAATTTATAAGAGATATCAAAACATATTTTTTATTCATATATATTTCGGATTTAGGATGTTTTGCTTTGAGTTCAAATATTTTTAAACATATAAAATTTAAAAATAAACATAGAATTAAGTATTTAACGTACTTGTTCAAGTTGTAAATGTTTATTCTTAGATATCATATTTAAATGAAAAATAGAAATGGGTATTTGAGATATTTACTTAAGTATTGTTTTTTAAATATTCATTCGAGTTTGGTTAATAACAATTCGAGTTAAAATATATACTTTTACCATCCAATATAATCGATTATGTATTTTACCATGTCAAGCCCATGTGAACTCTCTCTTCACCCATCCCTATCTTTCATAGGGGGGAGAAAATCAAATCCAGAAGTTTAAAATTTTAGAAGGGTTTGCTTATTTACATTTTTGTTTCTTTCGGTATATTAGATTAAATGAGTTATTTGGTTCAATAAGTTTTTGACTTATCTCAACAAATTGGATTGGTTTTTGATCTTCTTTTCTTCAGCTTTTTCTAAGATAAACTCCAGTTGCAATTACTTGATCATTTTGTCTTCTCGTGGCCTCAATTTGTCCAGCATGTTAGAGTAATATCCTCATTGTTATGTCGATTCAGGCGAGTCTATCTTTAGGCAAAAGGTGGAGCTTCCATCGGCTAGGAGAGAAAGAGAGAGAAAGTAAAGCTTGCTTGAGATTCAAAGCTTCAACTTAGGTGATTTTGAGATTAGAAAAGGACGAACACCCGACGATGATTGAAGGAGCAACCATGAATTGTTTGATTTCACTCAGCAAAGCAGTGGAGGCAGATCATGTTTTTGTCGACCACCGACTGCTTCTCCGTCTTTCTATCGTGTGTGTCCACATGTATGTACACGTGTTGTTTTGCATGAGTCGATGTTATCCTTATCACAATCAATAAACTGGGTTGGATAAGGCTTTTTTTGTAATCACCCATACAAGATAGAAGCGGAGTCGAGTTTGAGTCGTCCTGAATAATCGTTCGGTCCGCCCGGGTATAGAATTGAATAAAGCTTTTAAAACTATTATAATCAATATATGATGGAGTTATGTCATACCATTGGTAATTGTCCACTTGGATTTTTCAGAAATGAAACCAAAAGCCAACAAAAAAAATATCTCTAGTTGAATACCGATTTATGTTTTTTTTCTTTAGATTCAGATTCGGCTTTCGGACGCTCTATATAATTCACTCGGGTAGTTTGCTAACCATCATCTAACACACTAACACATTATAAGCAATACAGTTTTCTTACAGCTGTTAGCAACACAGCTTTTACCAAAATAACTTTAGATTTATCCTTTTTTAAGAGTTTTAATTCTCAGAAACTAATTTAGACGTATTTTTAGATTATAGGGGAGGTACATAACTACATACTGATTTGAGAACTGAAAAATACAGTTATCAGTCAATGATCGTATTGTTTACTCCAACCGTTTCTAAATAAGTGTCACTTTGATACTTTTCACAGAGATTAAGAAATGTGTATAATAAACTAATATATCTCTATTTAATGTATGATTAATTAAATAAGAATAATTTAATTAAAAGTCTATTGATTAATCAAAAGCGTAAAAAATAGATTTGATGTACAAAATTACATTGGGATAGTAGAATGATGTTTTTTCTGTAACAAAATTAAAAACTTAAAGAGACATTTATTATGAAACAGAGAGAGTATGACTTATGACGTCATTTTGATATTTTAATGACCTTTTGGATTATAAATAGTTAGTATGTTTTTAATGAAATACATACGACTGGTAATGTGATCTAGTTGTAAATTTAGTTAGGTATAACTATATGTTAATTCAATTTTATTTTCAAGAGATCTTTAAGCTACAAAATATGTATTTAATTTATTTTACTGTCTATTTTCTTCTTATTTACTAGTATAATTTGACATTCAGATATATACATACATAAACAGATAAATTAAAGAATAAAAACTATGGAATTTGAATGCAGTGTATCTAATCTTAAACACGGTTTGATTTGGGAATTTTTTTTGTGATGACTTTATGAAGGATTCAAATTATACATTTGAATTCTTCGTAGCTTCCTTCACAATCTCAGTAGCAGCATTCAATGCAAATGAATACACATGTTGTCTAATGACGTATGGTGAGGGAAATAATCAACGACTTAAACTACTAAAAATCAGGTTATTGATTTTCAACTAATTTCTATTATAATCAGTTGAAGAAATTAAAAAACATCAAGTTGTAAATAGATCTATAGTATTAGAAATTACTCAGCATTGATTTTTGGCCATACCCAATTACCAAATAGACCTATATTTGACCAAAAATGCAACATCTTTATGATGTTAGTTGGTGGTAACATGAATTTATTTCAGTCATCAATACGAGACATGACAATAAGATGGACTATAAACATGGAATACGAATAGAATATATATGGTAAAGCATATCCTAGGGGGCTGGAAAGATTAAAAAAGGGCTGGTAAGATTAGAAAAAGGTGCCGAAATGAGTGTTATTAAATAATGTTTGGATAATGAATCCCAATAATATTTTAACATACTTGTTATCCCATAATCAAATGAGATGTCAAGTCATCGTCCACGAACTGACGAAAGGATAATTAAAAATAGAAAATAAATTTATTTTTAATAGAAATTGGTAACCTTACATTAATTAACTGTTGAAAACACACGATAAGCCATTTCAAAAAATACTCGGTCTAGATATATGGTAAGAAAAACTCATTTTGGTTTTGATACTAACATTCCATATCAGAATTCCATAATAGTAATGAAAATATTTTTATAATAAAAATGTATATCATCTTTGATATTTTTATTAGATTATAACAATAAAAATTTTCACGGGGTATTGTTTTAAATTTTAATATTGGAGTAACCCTTAAAATATATGAAGTACACTAACACCTAAAATAACATTTTAATTACACCTAATGATATTTTTTCTTAACCATAATTAATTCTTAATAAAATAAATTCAGAAAACATAATAAATAGCATTTTACATAAATTGTTTTACAAATTTTTTAATATTCAGCTACCAGATAAATTTAGAAGATTGCAAACATTTACTTAAAAAACTAAAAATCTAAAAGTCAACTTTGCAAAATCAACGACTCCCATGAATGAAAAAAAAAATGGGAGATACCTTTTGTTATCAGGTTAATTTATTGTGTTTGTTAAAGATAAATTAATCAAAATCGATTAAATTTTCAAAATAATAAACAAACTCCGTTATATTTGATTAATTGACTTCTTCTAATTTAATTAGTAAAATAATGTTTACTAGACTTTTATAATAAAAAAACTGTAAAATAATAACAAACTAAATTTATATAATATATATTTTCTACACATATCAAGTATGAAATTCAAAAAGAGGAGTACAAATAGGAAATATCCCTTAATTCTACCTAATATTTGTAAAGAATGCTATGATATTATCCTTGCATTCAAACATCTAAATATTAATTCTTAACAAAATAAAATAAAACACAACAAACACATATTTTTTTATTTAATCACCATATAATACAATGTATCATCTAAATACAATGAATTCAAGCTTTCTGGATATTCAGGGTTAGGATATTCGACTGAATACCCATCGATATATAAACCTGTTTTTTAAAATTAAAATAAAAATAAAAAACTATCTATTAAATATTTATTTAGTCTATTTAAAATTATTATTTTTAAAAACTTAAAATAATTAAAATTTAATAAAGTTATTTTTACTTATAAAATATATATAATATACATATAAAAATATAATTAAATTTAAAATATTTAATATCCGGATTTGTATCCAGATCCGAATATCCATACTTAAAATTTACTATTTTGATTTGTACTTAAATTCGCAGAATCTATAAATTACTATCCGGATCCCGATCCGAACCCTTGAATATCCGTTTTTCGGAGCGGATAAGAGTGGATCCCGATTCGGATAATGGATATCAAATATTAAATTCCAACTATATACAATTATATCAAACAAATTGTTTAAATATTTGATAATAAAAATAACACCCGCGCGGGTGCGCGGGTTAAAGGCTAGTTGAGATTTATAATTATCCATACCTAGGGGATCCATAAATTAAAATGAACTTGGATTATGAAGAATTATACTCGCTGATTGTTGATTTAATGTCACGAATATATGTAATTGTGTTTGTGGAAGTTGAACTATGATGTTTAACCATGTATATATATTGTTTATGAAATATTTTAGCAATTTTTTTAAAAAAAAAAATTCAACTCTTCCATATACAATTAGATTTTTCTACTAAACGTTTATAAATAGAAAAAAAATATTTTCCAACTGAAAATGTTATTCCTGCTGAAAATGTTTTTGAATAACTTGAAATCGTAATTATTGAATCATTCAGAATCTTTTAATTATTGTACCATCACCACTTGATTAAATTGTGTAGTTAATGAATTAGAAATGGAATTTAATATATTTTAAGCACGTTCGCAGAAATTAAATATCAATATATCCGTTACGAAAGTGTCTAAATACATAATTATGGAGACTTTGAAATAACGAGTAGGACCGCGGTAGGATAATTATATATAAAATAACTCAGTATAATATACCACAGTACTGGAGCCATTGATTATTTTATTTGGTAGTTTCATTTCTTCACGCTAGAGCTATAATATATTACATAAATAAAGAAAAAATTAAGGGGTTAACATCATAATAGACTCACTTGGGTTAACATCATAGGCGTACTTTTATATTTTAAGTAAATATCCGATTCACAATTTAGTCTTATTGCTTTACGGCTTGGGTAATGTTAAAAATAAGATATTGCAAAGCCACATCAGGATAATCTTGAAGCATATGCCAGAATGTCACTATGGATATTCCGTTTCATTTCCCCAGTTTGTATATAATTTTGTGGTAAAAGTATATATTGTAGTAACAATTAATGAATAATTAGCAAATTCGTGATTAAGGAGCCAACACGAAAGACGATTGACGAAGTACTTGGTCAGAAATTTTAAACTGATAAACCCAAAACAGTGTTGAAAATACACAATATAGTAGAAAACTAGCTACAAGAAAATTATTGGACTCATTCAAGATTATCATAAAATAATTAATTAATTGCATATATTATGAATCCCTTTGTAATAAAATACGCACCCTAACTTAGTGTTGATCGTTTAGATATTTTCATTATCATGTAACTGAAACATTTAAAATTATGTGAATAAATTATTGTATATAAAAATAAAAAATTATATAAAATTAGATACAAAACTAAATAATTAATTTTAAATATTATTATTTTTTATTTATTTTTAGTTGTAAAACTAACATACACATACTTCTTGTCACACGTATGAAAATTTTATGTGACTTTATGAATGTTTTAGAGAAATTTTGAGAATTCTTGTATGAAAAAGTCAATTTCTTACAAAGTTTAGTTAAATGAAAAACTAACTTATCAGATAAAAAGAAATTTCTAGCGAAATTAACTTGATTTTTTTGTTATAAGGAAATGTTATCAAATTCCTAGAAAATTCTTATATGAAAACATCCAACATATTCAATTTTAAAACTAACATATGCATTGACTAGAAGATTTCTCTAAAGATTTTTTTGATGGAACATACTTTTAGAAAAAAAAAATTTCACTAACATATATGAAAATAAATTCAAACATCATACCTAGAAACAATGAGATTTCTTGCTTACCTTCTCCCAATACACATAACTTCTTAACAAAAGATACTGACTCTAATTGATCAAGAATCATGAATTTGGGTGACCCCAGTAAACTTACAAAATTGAAGCAAAAGTTGGGGTTTAAAACAAAATATGAGAGAAAGTGAAAGAGAAACTGTTTTTATATATAAGAAATAACATATGAAGAAGTCAATGTTGATTTTCATGTTCATTTAGAACTTAGAATTGATTGTTAATAGTGACTGATATATTGATGACAATGGTAGTTTGGTAATAAAAGATGAAGATGATGGTAACTAAGAAAAGTAACAATTTTTGAAAAAAAGATAATAATCAAATTTTCGTGAATAACTTGAATTTCTAAGATGAATAGATTAAATAAAAATACAAAAAGTGTTATTTTGTATATGATCATAAGTTTTAAGTCAGTTGTGAAAGAGACCATATTAAATTTTATATTTCAATTTTCCTTTTTTGGATAATTTTACTCAGATTTTTTTGAATTTTATTTATTTTACTTATATTATTTCCAAATCACACATATCAAAATATTTATAAATTTAAAAACCTATATATATATTTGTATATTTGTTTCATAATGATTTCATAAAAAATAGAGTTCACAAAAACAAATAAGCTTGATATTTCAAATAATAATCATATTTTAAAAACATGATCTCAAGCAACATATTGTTTACTATAATACTTTTTACTATTATTAGAAAATATAACTAAAATATTTTTGGGGCAATTGTTAAAATGACACAAAACTTGAATTTTAATACAATTGTTTTACCACAAATTCACTCAAATGGAAAGTAGAATAAATTGATAATAAAGTTACAACTATCCCATTATTACTAAACAAAAAAATTTAAACACTTCTACGTTATAACTTTTGGAAATCTTCTCGAGACAATGATTCTTCTAAAAAAAAAGAATTCTTGAGAGGCTTACTCATATATTTAATATTAAAATTAATTTATACAATTTTGAAAATATTTTGAAAGAAAATAAATTGAAATCATGTAAATATAACATAATTCTAAATCATGTAAATATAAATTTAATAAAATTGTTTTCGACATAGATGAATGAATATAGATAGTAAATCATGAATATCTATTGATTAGGCTTTGACAACTTATAATCAAGTAATATTGGTATTTTTAATGTTAGATTTTGAAATCCTAAATATATCTTTTTAACTTAAAATTTAACCTATAAAAAATTTAGTTTCTATATATTAAACATTTTATTAGTTGATTTTATGTTTAATGAATTGTTTATTTTTGACTTGTTAAACTATTTGTAATTAGAGTTTATGGTTAGAAGACCTTTTAAGAAGTCTGCTAAGAAGTTATTCATTAGTAGATTTCTTTAGAAGAATTTTGGAGTAACGTAAATTTAGGGTTTGAAGACATTTTTAGGGTAAGAAGTTATCTCTTTGTCTTATTTTTTTCTCAACAATTTATCTTGTTTTGCAGGTTTTTCATTCTATAATTTTAATATGCATTTTTGTGTTTTTGTATGTTAGATTTGAATAAACTATAGATTCAACGTAATGTGATTGTTTTATTTATTATTTACGCACAAAAGGTTTTATTTTAAAAGTTTTTTTTGTTTTGAAGTTATTTTAACGTTTTGGATATGCATGATTTTCAGATTTGAGGAAAATATTCGGACTACAAACTTCACTAACAAACGTCTAAATTGATATGCAAACTGCCAAAATTGATAAATTTTTCTTTTTTCACCATTATTTTGTGTTTTTGTGTGTTAACTGTGAATTAAGTTGTAGATTTAACTTAATGTGATTACAATTTTAGTTTTTATTGTATTTTTATGGTTTATCTATCTCTGAAAATAAGATATAGATCTTTAATTTTTTGACATATTTATTTGATTTATGTGTGTTAAAACAAAAAAAAACTAAATATAAATTCAATGTGATTATAAATTTTTGTTATTGTTTTAGTTTAAAGTTTTTAATTTCAATCAATATAAAATATATTTTTAGTTTTGTGTTAAGAGTCAAATAAAAAATAAATTAAACTTATTGTAATTGTTTTCTTCTTGTGTAAGTTTAGAAGTTCTATTTTCTATTTTTTTCTGCTTTGAAGCTATTTTAAATACTTTTGGATATGTAATTTTTCAGATATGAGGATTAAACATCTTCATTAGCAAACTTTTTGAGTGGAAGAATTATCTAGAAATCTTCTAATTCACGTTAATATTTCATTGAAATTTTAATGTCTTGCTTAGAGTTAGGAGACTTCTCGAAAAAGTCGGCTAAGCTAAAATGCACTAGTAAACTTCTCGAAGAAGTCTCCTAAGCTAAAATGCACTAATAGACTTCTCGAAGAAGTCTTAAATATGAGTTCTTGAATATTTTGGACAATTGTGTTCTCAATCATGTTTCATTTCCAATTTTTGGATGTACGGTGATAGAACATGTATGAGAAAGACTTGTTTTGATATTTAATATAAAGTTGTAAGCAATACATCCATTTGGTCTCCGACCTAGTAAGTAAAAACTCTTTATCTAATGCTTACTCATTCCTTTAAATTCTTGTAACTATAAGTTATTGTTTTCATTGTCAATAATGTATTAAAACTAGGTTGTGCAACTTAAAGAGAGGCGTAGGTGTTGTCCCTTATCATTTTTAGGTAACTTAGATAATAATGATGATAACAAGTTATAGTTACTCTCATAATAGAATTCTCATACTAGACTGCTCTAGTAGTTTTTTTTTGAAAAAATAAATTTTCGTAAAATTTTGGTCAGATGCAAAACTAATTTCACCTTTATGGAGACTTTTAAAGAATTCTACTCAGTTTATTTTATATAAAGTAAATGTAGCATACTTTTTTAGAGAAGTCGTCTATAGAAAATTCACAAAATTGTCAATTGCCCAACTAACTTATGTACTGACCAAAAGTAAAGAAATTTTTTGTATGGAGCATACTTCTGAAGAATTCTTCTACTCAAAACATATCTGAAATTTTTTGAATATCATAACATAGAGCCGGTGAGAATTCATGTTTAACTTCTCCAAGCACAAAAAACTTCATAATTAAAGACATCCACTCTTTATTAACCAAAAACCATGAACTTGAGCAATTCCAATTAAAAAAATATAATTTTGATATTGAAAGGTTGTTTCTTGGGAAAATGAGAGAGAAAATGAAAAAGAAATGGTTTGTGTATGTGTAATGATATAATAAGAAGTAGATGTCAATTTATATTTCATTTAGATTTTGGTTTTAGTTTTTAATGGTGGTTGGTGTATTGATGACAATGAGAATTTCGTGAATAAGTGATAAATATGAAAATGGTTGAGTAAAAACACTTAGTTTCAAATAAGGAAAAAATAGAATTTTCGTAAATAATTTGAACTTTTAGTCTGAATAGGTTAAACCAAAATTTTTAAAGAAGAGCTAATTTTGTGTTTGAATATAATATTTAAGTCATATTTACAAAAAAAAAAATACTCATATAATATTTTTTTGAACAACAGGTAGAACTTTCAATAGCAGAAGAAAAAGGTTTTAGTACATGGTAGGAGAGCTAAAGCCAAAGCCGACTTTGCAAGAGAGTCAGCAAAACAGTTTAGCTCTCGACGGATAAATGAAAAAACGATGGAAGAAAAGATGGGGATAGAAACACGAAAAATTACTAAAAATAGTATAAGTTAAGTATTACTTCGCAAAAATACTTTCATTCAAAAATATATTAACATTTGAGTTTACACTTTAGTGATTATTGTTTTGAGTTTAGTGTTGAAAATGTTGGGTTGAGTTTTTAAATGTTTTATAAATATTTTGAAAAAACAATTTAGTCTACTTTCATCATAAGTTAAAAATATTTTTGAAAATTATCATTCATTAAAGGTAAATTTGCAAAGTAGTATCAAATTTGTGGTAGAATTGCAATTTTCCCTAGAAACATATCATATAAATATATTAACATCTCAAATTAACGCTTTTGCTTTATTTAATAAATTTAAGACTGAAATTTAAAAAAATATATATGTATGTAATAAAAAACAAAAATATCATTTCTCTAAAATAGTTTCATAAAATGTTTGAACTAAAAATATCATTCTAGTGATTACAAAATTGATATAAACGTACTTCTTTCACGAGAACATATAATTGACTTTTATCCAAAAAACATATAGCTGATTTTCAAATTTGTTTTGACAGTAGCACAAGCCGTGATCTGTGGTAGGAGGCAAATCCATACTCTATATTCAAACAGATTGCATAATGAATTAAGTGATCCACTTATTTATTTGATTGTCATTATTATCCACACATACATATCATAAATCCAATCAGTAATTTGGCATAATCGTTTAGATGTCACAGTTTTCATGTGACTGAAAGCAAAATTTTGTGAAAATACATATAAAACTGGTGTGACAAAAATAAAAACATATAAAGCTTGGAGTAGTTTTTATGTTTCTCTACAAATAGAGTCGGTATAAATGATATAAAGTAAATAAAAGCAAATTGGACTCAAAAATACAAAACTAATAAATATTAGAATATATGACCTATTTTTGGTTTGATGATGCAAAAATAAAAGAGAGAGGGAGGGGTTGGTATAAACTGAGTCCCTATCGCTTGATGTCGAGTGTAAAGGTGAAAGACCTCATCCGGTTCGTTTGCTTTGCGTCATAGAATACAATTTGTGTGTTGTATGTTTCCCTTTTTTTCCGTAGGGTTCAAATTGATTACGCAAACTATATACATCACATGTACTATATAAATATAAATAAGCCTAAAACTTTTGGCAAGTGGATTAAGAAGCAAGAAATCAAGAACCTTTTTTAGAAAAAGAAAAGAAATCAAGAACCGTATCAGAAGAATGAGGTGAGTATAAAAAGGAGACATTTTCTTTGTCCATTTCTATAGAGATCGATTGTGAACATGGAACGTCAAATACAAAACATCCCAACTTGATCCTACTACCACAGTAAGAAAAACACAAGCTGCCACAAACACCCAACGGATGCAGAGTCTCATTTCAAAAGATATTTGATGGACACTAATCAATCACCGGAGTTGGGCCTTGGGCCCGAGTACTTGAGGCCCGAGATCAAGAGTTGACTAGGTTAAGGCATTTCTAAAAATCTGTAACCACGAGATAAAGAAAGAAAAAGAAATATAAGAGGAGTTGAACCTCTAGATAATATAAAAAGGAGAGGGAAAGAGACGAGAAGACGGATTCACAAGTTCAAGCTTACCCACATATTTAAAAATGTTATGCTTTGATTTTATAGAACGGTTTAGGATGATATACGCATATGTAAATTTGTATAATGAATTATAAATTTTTATAATGAATATAAATTTTTATAGTGAATATAAATTTGGACAAATCTCTCAAATAACACATTTTTTGTCACAAAAATAAACTTCAAAAACAAAAATGACCAAACTAGATCTTTTTATTTTTTAAAAATTAATATTTTTTATTTAATTTTTCAATTTTAAACCTCACCCCCAAAACCCCATCCCATAACTCTAAACTCTAAATCTAGATTAGTTAATCCAAGGGGTATAAACGTATATTTACCCCCAAAATCCCACTTCAAAAAGGTTATTTTTGTCATTTTTTCTCTTAAAGTTTATTTTTGTGACAAAAACTTTTTTAGATCTATCTTAGGGTATTTCTCTATAAATATTTCATTTGTAAAATCATCTATATAATTAAGGGTGAGCGTTTGGATAAGTCGATTCAGATTGATTCAGATTTTCAAAATTTAAAATTTTAGTACTATTCAAATATTTGTATATTACAGTTTAGGTTTTTTTCAAGTTCGGATAATCCATTTAAATTACTTAATTTGTTTCTCAAAATATAATACAAAAATATATTAATAAATTTAAATAACATATATCAAAATACTTAACTTAATAGATTATAAATTAGATTTTTTATAATTTGTAATAGCACGATTAACTGCGTTAAAAGAATAAACGTAGAATCCTTCTCGATTACTTAGAGGTTATTGGTAAATAAATTTTCATCCACTTTCAAAATTTTGAGTTTCTATTGTTATTGGTTTATGAATTTCATAATCTAATAGAATCTTTCTAACCATTGGATATTAAACAAGGCCCACTTAAATCCATAATACAAGCTTTTGAGAAGTGTAGATTAGAAGGCCTATGCCCACGAAAAGCGAAGTGGAAGAGAGAAACCCTAAAACCTAATCAGTCGTCCACTTTTATATAAAGCGAAACTCTTACTAATACGAAAACTAAAGACAGCTTCAAAACGCTTATATCATCGCATCTATCTCTGTTTGTACAGCTTTGATATAATTGTTGTGGCTAGGAATCTTATCAAGCTAAGTTGTGTTGTAGATGTTCTTTATTGATGTTTTTGGATCCATTAGGTGTAGAGAAAGTGATGATAAGGAATTGTCGCCCCAGTCTTATTTGCATTCATTAAGATGGTTGCAACATGGTGATTGACTATTGTCGTCTGATTCTCTCAAAATTTTTAAAAAGAGATTTTCGTTAATACTTGTTTTGGTTTTAATTAATGATGTTTTTTAATTGGAAGTGAAGAAAGGGCATATAATTGTTTTGTGACACCCAGTCTGATCTGCTTCTTTGCAGAATTGAGTGATTTGCCATTGTCTTCTGATCCTAACTTTGATATTGTTTTGTTCTCTTGCAAACATCTGTTCTTTATGATTTTTTCAAACCTTTTTTTTTTTTTTTTGATGTTGGTTTACTGCAATCAATGATGAATAAAATCGTCCATATTTAATGATAATCCCATGATTATTAAACACTTAGATCACCATCTTTCGGCTGAGATTGCAGTTTACTCTTCAAAATGTTTTATACCTGTTATACCATCATCATGATTCAAGTGTGTTGTAATATTTTTTCTTTTTCACTTGTGTCTTTTTTTTTAATCTTTATTTTGCAGGTTAATTTGGTTGTTCTTCAAGAATGCCTTTGGATCCGATCGTAGATGGTTAATAACCTTGTGACGACAGTATCTGGTGAATTGTGGCAAAGACATAGGAAATGTTTTCATTTCAGTGTCAGGAGATACTACGTTTGTTTCCATGTTGTTTCATATAATATTTTTTTGTGTTTTGTTTGTTCACTCTTACAGTGAAAGATGTGATTGGTGAAGATTGAATAGGTAGTTTTCATAGTCTTGAACGATTTCAATATTTAGACAAGCTCATCTGCAGCCTAATCAGTCATAATTCCTGTTTCTATTTCTTTTTGGACTCTTTGTGATCGTATGGGTCCCTAGGCCGGTAGCATATTATTGCTGCAAATCAACCTAAGTACTATTCAACATATATTGTAAGGAGAGATATGATCATGTGGTGTTGCTATGACATAAACAAATATGACAAGAAATTTGGTACTTGAAAAAGAGACCCTTCTTAAATTATACACATTTCTATTTTTGAGAACTTGTATGTACTTTGTTTCTTGAACAACAAGAACTTGTATACACAAGAGAGTAAAATTACAATATTCATGCTTTGTTTGTTAGGCATAATTGTTTGTTAGGCATAATTGTTTGAGGTTAGATTTTAGATCTACCATCTAAATCAAGTTTTTGTCCCAAAAATTATAGGTGAACTAGTTGTTACTGTACAACAAATTTGTTACCGTTAACGGTCAGAGAAAGAGACACACGCAAAGATACATGTATTGAAAAACTTCTTAGAGATTCGTAAGGACGATTCATTGAAAACTCTAACCTCGTTAGCAGTGTTTTTTGACAAAAAGTTCGAAAAACAGTTTTGAGTAAACGAAACGAGTTCATTTTTCATTGTTATGATGAAACGATCAAAAAAGAGACATGGTTTGTATTTCTAAAATAATCTGTCTAATCTGAAACAACTGAATCTTTACAAACGCAGAAAATGCTACGCACTAGTTCTTTAAAATACAAACAACTGTTCTTGTTGTTGTAAAGAGCATGGTAAAGAACATCTAGCACTAGAGATTGACATTAACAGAGCTCTTTCTGTATCTCCATCCATTCGTAGTTCGATCAATTTGATCAAATACTCCAAGAAAACTGAATCAAATGGCAAGGTGATTGGTCCACTTGTTGGGAGGCCAAACTCTTCTTCAGAGATTTTCAAGAGCTCTTGGAAAACTGAGTTGCTCAGGTAACTTAAGGGAAAAGCAAAGCGTGATTTATCCATCGTGTAAACCACAAAACAACCCTTTTCTACTGCGGTTGAGCTGCTAGTAGATGTACTTGATCTTTGGAATGAGATTCTTTTCCGGTGGAGGGCTGCTCTTTGTTGCCATCTCTGGGCCATCTTGAGTATCTTCTTTGTGTTCATCATCATTATCAGGGAAAAAGATTTGTTTGAATAGATAAGCACAAGAGATTTGTAACTTGTGTTGTATAACTCTCTCAGTGCAAGTTATCTTTGATGACTGAGTACGTAATCCCATAGCCTTGTTATATATAAGAGAAGCTATTGGAGTTTAGATAAACTTAGCGATACAAAACCAAACCAAACATACACATGCTTCTGTCTTTGTTCTATGTGATCATAAAGGGTCACAAGTTAGTAATCTATCTTGTATGCTAAATAATTTGTGGATTAAAACATCTGCTGAAGGACATGACCATGTGCTTGTGGGTACAAATTGTTAAACTAAATCTTTAGGTACAAAGACATGTGCAAGTGAATGAAAGATGTCGAACTTGTAGGCCCTTTGATGGTTCTCAGGGAATTTAAAACCACAAACCTGAAAAAGTTCAGTGGGTATGATTCATTCTAGAGTCCTTTAATATTAGTATCTTTTTTTGGGTAAGATGATATTAAATTCTTTACAAGTCAGGAGAATCCGATAGGTTCTTTTAAAAGAAAACTTTAGCTCACAGGTTTATCTCTGGGGTGAATTTAAGGTGAAAAATGTTGCTTTTGCTAATCTAGTAGAGCAGAACTTTAGCTCATTTTATCAAGTTTGTTTTATGCAGCACCATCTTAGAACTTGTTCTTGTGGACGGTAGACAAACTGTCTATATTTACATATATTTTGTTGTGTCTAATCTGAAACTTCACAAATTGTCTTTCTTAAACGAGTCTATACTACAAATAATTTCTGACTGCTATGTCTGTAACACCCCTACCTTTCACTATTAATGGGTTTTCCACACCCGTTCTTGCCGTCCGTGGGTCATATTATATGCGATAGAAGGTGTGTTAATATTTTGGAGGTTCAGATGTTTTGTTAGTTATCCCTCCAATCATTACAAGACATTTTCTCGTGATTTGACCTCATTCACACGATATTGCGAATCACTTACCGATAGGTTACCTATACTTTTACTATTCCAGATCAAGCACATTTGATTTTGAAATTCTTTCTCCACAAGTGATTCAAAAATAAGTGCACTTTGGTGTTATAGGGAACCAAAATAATTCTTTTAAATCTTTCTATATACCACAAACGGGTATGTTACATTCCACCCCTTCTTAAAAAATGCAACGTTCTCGTTGCGCCCTAAGATCATTGTCCATGTCAGTGTGAACCCATACACGAACCTATACCCTTTTGAGTTCAGCTTTGATACAATTTATAACGTCCCGACCGCTAATGGCTAATGAACTTCCCACGGCCGCTCTCTTAGTTTGTGGGCCTCATTCTGTGCAACAAACGGTGCATTTATTTTTAGAGACTTGAAATCCTTGTTTATTATCCTTGCAATCACCATATAACTTTTTCTCTTTTTTTTGTCTTACTCATACAATGATGCGGATCACACTTTCTAACAGGTCACCCATCCTTCCACTACTCCAATTCAAACACACTTAACTATTAAATTTTTTATAAACAAATGACCGAAAAATAAGTGCAATTCTTTTGAACCTTTCAATATACCACGTACTGGTATGTTACAATGTTCTTGTTGTGCCAAGCGTTACAAAGAGCATCTCTCACTTGGGATACAAGAGTTGTTAGAGCAACCAAAAAGACCAAACTCATGCTTCTCTATAGATTTCTGTATGCAAGTAAAAATAGACCAACGTCAAAATATAAAATGGGGCTATGAACTGGGAAATGGATTTTCTAATTTACGAGTATTTGCAATTGGCAACTATTAGATGATAAACAGGAGTTATTAGAGATATGTACATTATCTTATAGATAAGTCTTAATGTATAGTTGTGGTCATCCTTATCTCGTAGAGATTAGGTCTCTTTCTCGTGTATATATACATTGTAATCACCTTGGTTAATCACACACAGAGTATTATTCAAATCATATTCCAGTTTCTACATGGTATCAGAGCCACTTTCTCTGAGACCTAAATTTTTTTCGTTAACACTACATCAAGTTGATGGCTGGTGAAAAAGACGACGATTCCCAGTCTTCGGTGAAGATGACGGAACAGAAGGAAAGGCAAGAAGTTATGCCTTATTCGTTGTATGCATCTGACAATCCAGGTGCTCTTATAACGTCAGTGACATTGTCCGGAGAAAATTATAATGAATGGTCGACAGAGATGCTCAAAGCTCTTCGCGTTAAACGCAAGATGGGTTTTATTGATGGCTCTATACCCGAAGCCAGCCTGTGATGATCCTAACCTTGAGCTTTGGTTGTCTGTTAACTCTATGATCATAGGTTGGATTCGATCATTCATAGAGCCTCGCGTTCGATCTACTGTTACGTTTATAACTGATTCTCACAAGTTGTGGGAAAATTTGAAGAAACGATTCTCCGTCGGCAATAAAGTTCGCGTTCATCATCTCAAAGAACGTCTATCTAATTGCCGACAAGATGGAAAATCGGTTTTGGAATATTTTGGTCGTTTGTCTTCCATGTGGGAGGAACTTGACATGTATAAACCTGTTCCAAACTGTTCCTGTGGAGCAGCAGATAAATTTGAAAAAGATTGTGAGGAGGAAAAGATTCATCAGTTTGTTATGGGTCTTGATGACGCAAAGTATGGAGGCTTATGCACTGCTATTATCTCCGACGAAAGCACCATGGATCTCAGCTCTATCTACTCCAAAGTAATTCGTGAGGAACAACGTCTTAACTCGTCGAGAGAACGTGAAGAACAACAAAACGCAGTAGGTTTTGTAACTAAGAAAGATACTGGAGTTGATCAACCTGTATTAGCTTTCAAAACATAATCAAATCGCTCTTGTACCATTCAATGCTCACACTGTGGACGTTCTGGTCATGATAAGTCTAGTTGTTGGCAATTGATTGGTTTTCCGGACTGGTGGGAGGAGCGAGGTTCGTCATCAAACAGAGGAGCAATTGGGACAAGCAGAGGAGGACGCGATAGTCGCAGTTCCAACTCAAATTCCGGCAATCAGAACAGAAACTCTGGGGCTAAAGCTCATGCTACCACTTAAAATTCCTCCAACTTTCCTGATTTCACGCAGGAACAGTGATGTTCTCTACAACAACTAATTCAAGAACGTACAAATAATAATCCTGATAAGCTTTCCGGTAAGCGTACTCGTGGTGATTTGATTCTTGATACCGGCACCTCACATCACATGACAGGCGACTTATCTGTCCTAGTGAATGTTACGGCCATTACTCCTTGCCCAGTGGGTTTCGCTGATGGGAACAAAACGTTTGCTACTCATACTGGCGCGTTTCCATTGTCTGATCGTATCACATTATTACATGTGTTGTTTGTGCCGAATCTGAATTGCTCTTTGATCTCAGTTTCAAAACTCTTAAAGCAAACAAATTGTTATGCTTTGTTAACTGATACGTTGTGTGTTTTACAGGACCGTTTCACGAGGACTTTGATTGGAGCCGGTGAAGAGCGTGATGGGGTTTATCATTTTAAAGATGTCATGGCTGCAAGAGTTCACAGAGTTTTAGGTTCAGTCGATAGCTCATCTGATCGTGATTTGTGGCACTTAAGGCTTGGTCATCCTTCTTTTTCGGTGTTTTCTTCTTTGCCAATGTTTTCGTCTTTGACAAATAAATCTTCGATCCCTAGTCCTTGTGACACGTGTTATAGGGCGAAGCAAACCATATTGATTTTTATGATAGTTCCAATAAATCAAAAGATTGTTTTTCTTTGATTCATTGTGACGTTTGGGGACCATATCGGATTCCTTCATCTTGTGGTGCAATTTACTTTCTCACTATCGTCGATGACTTCTCCAGATCAGTTTGGACTTACCTCATGTTGGCAAAGTCTGAAGTTCGGACTATATTACAAAACTTCTGCAAGATGATCGAAAAACAGTTTGGTAAAGATGTCAAAAACAATGGAACATAATTTATGTGCCTTTCATCCTTTTTCCGAGAAAATGGTATCTCACATCAAACATCTTGTGTTGCGACTCCACAACAAAATGGGAGAGTTGAAAGGAAGCACATACATATTCTCAACGTTGCTCGCGCACTATTATTTCAAGGAAATCTCCCGGTCACTTTCTGGGGAGAAGCTATTCTCACCGCCTCGCATCTCATCAACCGAACCCCCTTGACAGTGCTCAAAGGGTCACCTTACGAAATGCTTCATGGAGAACCACCTTTGTACTCACACCTTCGTGTGTTTGGCTCTCTTTGTCATACTCATCTCTGACTCCGAGGAAAAGACAAGTTCGGACCTCGTACTCTCACATGTATCTTCGTTGGTTATCCTCTCGGTCAAAAGGGATGGAAAGTTTATGATTTGGACACAAAATAGTTCATTGTTTCACGAGATGTTGTCTTCCAAGAGCATGTCTTTCCATTTCGAACACCTTCCTCCACGACGTCTTCTCCATTAATCCCGTCTCCTGTTGAAACACTTGATGAAGACTGGTTAATATCTCCCACTGCTCAGGACAGGGGGAGCAACGATTCTGTTCCACCAACACCATTGGTTACTGTTCCAGACACTTTGTTCCATCACCGGATGTTCCAGACACGTCTTTTCATCACCTAACGTTCCTATAGATTCATCAGATTCTACACACCTTGTTTCTTCTGTACCTTCTCCAATTTCATCTGTCCCTGCGACAACTCCTCAACCTGAGGTTCTTGGTCGAGGTCATCGTCATCGGCATCCTCCAGCTAAGCTTACCGACTATGTTACCTTCTCTGTGAACTGTACTGAATACCCCCATCTCGCTCTTCATCAATCTGATCCTCTGTCTTGTGAAATGGTCGAAGGTAAAACACCGTATCCTTTAGCATATTTTGTGTCTAACGATGTGTTCTCTCCTTCCCATCAATCTTTTCTTGCAGCGATCATTGCCGATTTCGAGCCTAGAAGTTATGCTGAAGCCATTAAGCATGATGTCTGGAAGAAAGCTTGTTCTCACGAAATTACTGCCTTAGAAAGTCAACACACGTGGGACATTGTTACTTTACCACCTGGTAAAAAGGCAATTGGCTGTAAGTGGATTTTCAAAATCAAATATAATGCAGACGGCACCATCAATAGACACAAGTCACGTCTTGTTGCTTTGGGAAATAAACAAGTCGAAGTCGAGGACTTTGATGAAACATTTTCCCCAGTGGTGAAAATGACTACTATTCGATCTTTACTTCGTATCATTGCTGCCAAGAACTGGGAAGTGCATCAAATGGATGTTTATAATGCCTTTCTCCATGGAGACTTAGAGGAAGAGGTTTACATGAAGCTTCCTCCAGGCTTTACACACTCAGATCCATCTAAAGTTTGTCGTCTTCGTAAGTCACTCTACGCCCTTCGCCAAGCTCCGCGCTGCTGGTTTTCTAAACTCACTTCCGCCTTACTCAAGTTTGGTTTTGAACAGTCATACACTGACTACTCTCTATTCACTTACACTCGGGGTGATATCAAACTTCGTGTTCTCGTGTATGTCGATGATCTTGTCATCTGCGATAATGATCTCTTGGCTATAACTAAATTCAAGGAGTACTTGAGTAAATGCTTTCATATGAAAGATTTAGGAAAGTTAAAATATTTTTTGGGCATTGAAGTTGCTCGATCAAAGGAGGGTTTCTATCTTTCCCAACGAAAATATGCGCTAGATATCCTAGCCGAGACGGGTTTACTTGGTGCCAAAAAAGTGGCTACTCCACTGGAAACAAATCACAAGTTGTCTTCTGATGAAGGACCTTACTTCGATGATCCTTCTGCATATCGAAGGTTAGTTGGTTGACTGGTGTATCTAATGCACACGAGACCAGAACTTAGTTACTATATTCATCTTCTCTCTCAGTTCTTGAACAAGCCGCGTCTGGCTCACTGGGATGCTGCCATTCAAGTTGTCAGATACATCAAAGGATCTCTGGGGCAAGGGATTCTTCTTCGTTCTAATGATGATCTGCGCTTGACTGTTTTCTGTGACGCGGACTGGGGAGCGCGTCCTCTGTCTCGCCGGTCCCTTAGCGCCTTCATCGTTTTCCTTGGTGATTCCCCGATCGCCTGGAAGACCAAAAAGCAAGACACTGTATCACATTCCTCCGCAGAGGCTGAGTATCGTTCCATGGCCGAAGCAACACGCGAAGTCAAATGGATTGTTTCACTTCTAGTTGATCTTGGTGTATCTTCGAGTGTGTCTACTCCAGTTCATATGCTATGTGACAATCAAGCTGCTCTTCATATTGCTCGGAATCCGGTGTTTCACGAGCGTACCAAGCACATTGAAAGAGATTGTCACATTGTTCGCGACGAGTTGATCAAGGGTCTCATTTCGACTTCACATGTTCGCACGAATAATCAGTTAGCTGATATTCTTATCAAATCTTTGTGTCGACCACAGTTCGAGAAGTTGTTGTCCATGTTGGGTGTTACGAATCTCCACAGTCCAACTTGAGGGGGGTATTAGATGATAAACATGAGTTATTAGAGATATGTACATTATCTTATAGATAAGTCTTAATGTATAGTTGTGGTCATCCTTATCTCGTAGAGATTAGGTCTCTTTCTTGTGTATATATACATTGTAATCACCTTGGTTAATCACACACAGAGTATTATTCAAATCATATTCCAGTTTCTACAGCAACTTTAATATTAAAATATTATTTGTATATAATTATGTTTCAAGTTTTAATTGATTACTAGAAAGCTAATGATTTCCATTATCCAATTTGTAATGTTTAGCCATTTTAATCACAAGTTGGAGCAATTAATGATTAGTTGATGAATAAATATACATACTTAAGACTTTGAATATTAAATTTACTGATTATAAATATTTGAAAAAAATAATAATTTTTTTTTCTATTGTCTTCTTTATCTTTAAATAGAAGAACACCAATCCATTTTCAAAAAAAATCTAGTTAAAAAAACCTAATTAAATAGATTTTCAAGTTACTTAAAACCAATATAAAAAGTTACTTAGATTTTCAAAAACCTAATAACTTTATTTATCATTTGTTGGCTTTGTATAAATGAGTGCAAACAAGTATAATTTAACTTATAAGCTATAATAGTTAATTGGAAATATGTTTGTTTTTTTCAATGAAAAAAACAACTATGGAAAATATGTACTCACGGTAAAGTTAAACAAACGGTTTACACCTTGCGTGCATCTATATTCCAGATTAGTTATTTGAGCATAGATTTGAAACGCAATATAACTCATCCAAAATATTTGTTGGAATTTTGACTAATAATAAACACAATGATAATCAGATTACAGAGGGCTCATTTTCAGAACGAATGAAAAACGTTCGATGGTCTAATTAAAAAATTAAACCATATGAGAACGATATCATTAATAAGAAAATAGCTTTGACATGTGGTACATGCATAACTATTATAATTAGTGTATATTGCGTTTTAGTATATTACGTATTTTCGTTATATTTTAGTAAAAAATATTTTACTAAATATTTTAGTATCACAATAATGAAAATTATTGAAAAACTTAAATAAATACAGCATTAATTCAAAAAATTAAGGATGCTAATTATAGGTAAAAATTTTTTAAAACAAAGTTAAAAAACAAAAGAGCAGAAGACCAATTTGATTTCTTTAATTTGGAGGCTCTCAAGATAAATAAATTGATTTTAGCTGACTAAAGTTGTTCTAATCGTGAAAATGAGCAGGAGCTTAGACTCTATATAGTCCCTTATAGTCAACACGAATTAAGAGAACTATAATTTTTTTCTAACCCATTGATATTGTGCATGATTAACTTGATTGAGAATAAATTATCAAGTTTTTTTAAATCATTAAAACTCGTTAGATTTTCTTAAGGAAAAAATCAAATAGATTTGAGAAAATATTATTATATTTTGATATTTTATTTGAATTTGTATTGTTGCATGGAAACAAAAGTATTTAACGTGATTTCATAATTCTTTTAATGTACATTACTCTTAGATTTCAATTGTTCTTAATTAGCATATAAATCCAAATTTATATATATTTTTATAACCAAAGAATCAATAATCAGTAGTTAAAATTATAAAATGCATATTGGTTGATTTTAATGCTAAAAATAAATTTTGAATCATTCATTAGCTTTCAATTGTTCTTAATTTCGCCACTGCCTTACCAGCTTATATGTATTTTCTGATATTTAATTTTAATAGTTTCACAGCAGGTTTGTGACAATCTTACGAGCAAACCATATGGTCTATACCTTCTGCAACCTTCTGCAACAGCACCCATATGTTATGTGATGATGACTCTATTTCTTGATTTACAAGTGTGTTAGAAAGTGGTAAAGACAACAAATCGGGTAATATCATCTACATGTTTTATCTATATTCTTTCATAAAAATTGTAAAAAATTGTTAATTATCTTCAAAAACTTTATTTCATTCACGTATGTAAATTAAAGAATTAAATAAATGACATAAAAATTACAAAAAAACAAAAGTTAATGCAATGAATTATTTTAAATTTAATTAAATATATTATGTTAAATTACTTTCGCAAAAAAATATATGTTCCCAAAGAATTTAAAAATGTATTTATAATTATTTTATATGTTATGAACATATAATCATTTTTAAATGCAAGAAAAAATTATTGTAATATTATTTCTAAACTAAAATAATAAATGATTGATAAATAATTAACTCGGACATACTCCAGGAAAGCACCTAGTATATGTTAAAAGTTAGCCTTACAGAAATTAGAACACAAACGTGAACTAACCAATAAAATTTTGCCGCAGAGCACTCAGTGCCAGAAAGTCAGGCTTGCCAATAAGATTAAACCGAATGGTCTGGTTTATTCTAAGAGATTCAAATATGTGTGCTAAAAGGAGTACATCAAATGTAGCACACTACAAGTTTCACTTGAATGTAAAGGTTTCTTATGGGAAAGGCGTGATAATCATATAAACATGAATTAATAGAATAATGATGTTGTTGCTAAAGAGGTTGGCCACTGATCCACCTTTGGAACATGGTATAACTCTCCTCTGGTTTATACTCTATAGTGTGTCCTCCTCCCTAAAATCAAACCCAACACAATTCAGCTAAGAAACATTAAGTGAGAAAACCACTATCAAAATGTTTGAATGCAAAGAAAGGAAAGACTTGCTTTAATAGTGGCAAATGTCATCTTATTGGCATAAGTCCTCGTGTATCTGCCAAAAACCAATTGAGTCTAATGAGCATATACGACAACATAATAAAAATAACAAGAGAATGAAAAATGGTAATATACCCAGCGATTTGATCGCTTATCATCCAAGGTCTCCAGTCATCAATGATAGAATAGTTTAGAGATCTAATCCAAGTTTGTGTTCCAAAAAAAGGTACAAACATATCGTGATCACCACTGTTCACCCAAAAAGAACTAAGTTTACAAAAAAACCTTGAATTGTCTACTACTTCTTTCAAAAGGAGGCCAAACTCTGACCTGTAGATGAGAGAACGGTAGCCATTGATGCTGTTATTCATATGGTACGGTACACTACTTTTGATGTCATGGGTGTATGGTATTTCCCAGTTACAACGTACCCATTTATCTTTACTCTTCTGCCATCACAGTATTAGTGACAATGTCCCACATTAGAAGTTAAAAGGAATTTTAAGTATTATATAAAACATGTAAACTAATCTATTTATCACCAATTCGTTTTACGTTGAATTAACGAAAACATAGAAGAGTAAATGGTTAACTTCTGTCATATCTAATACCTTATGAATTTGAAGAGCCTTGCGCACACTCTCATCATTGGCCCAATAGGCAGTTAACACGTAACGATAAGTCTGAAAAAGCAAACTTGTATGTTTAATTTCTCAATGCTGTAACATTTAACAGAGGGTGAGATATATTACTACTACTTACATAGCAATCGGGAAGTGTGTCTTCAGATTCTTCGCACATTGGGGTTAAAATAAGTGCGAAGTTTAGACTATCAACGCACTATAAAAAAAAAGCACCACAAAAGTCTAAGTTAGTGATAGATCTTACAACAACTAAACTCTTCATGAATATGTGTACCTTATGATATTCTTCAACGAGTTTCAAGCATTCCGTGTTACTTGGATCAACAGTTTCATATTCTCCTTTGCAGATTCTCTTCATCGACTGCTTGAGAAAACAGAGTTTTGAACTACTTTTGTTACATTAAAGCAAACAAGAGTACGTATGTCTGTGTTTCGTACCTCGTAAAGTTCATCAGAGATCAGTGCCATTCCATGAGAGTAAGGAATGCGACTGTTATAATCAATTGCAACTTCGGTTGATGGGTTTCCGAGCACATAGCCCTGTTTTTGAAGGTAACTATCAGTTTTCAAATGCTCATCAAGTCAAGGTATATAGATATACAAAGCAATAAGTATCAATGAACCTGAAGGTTTATTGGAGGGTTGCAGCATTCATAATTTCCTGCAACATATCATGTTTATACTGTTATTAAAATTGCAAAATATTGTTTAAGAAATGAGACACAAAGTAGTAAAAAAACATTCATACCTTTTGAGATTTCTTGAACGAGTGCTGGAACAATCATACCGGCATAAGAATCTCCACTTACATAGAAAGGGTTGGAGACAAACTCTTGATGCTTGTTTAGCCACTGCACAACAACCACACACAAAAAGGTCATAAGAGTATATATATGCACAAAGAATAGATGCTTCAAGAGACTGACCTTGTGGAGAAACTCATGGATCTGCTTGACTTCTCCTAAATCACTAGGTTTACTAGTAAGTTGTTGAGCTTTTGAGTAGGAGAAGCCAGTTCCAACAGGCTGATCCAAATATATTATACTCGAAATCTGATACACAGCTTAAAAAAAAGATGAGGAAGGGAGTTGTATCTCAGTCATATTTTAAAATATGTACAACACTTTGTGACATACCTTAGTCCATGAATATGTCGTAGAGACCATGGAAGGAACAGTTCCATTGTAAACATCCAACTTCACAGTCATAGGCCCTGTTTGTTTAATTTTGATTCACTGAGCAAGAACAAAGCAGAGACACAAGGAGTTTAAAGAGACTTAAGCTACCATTCTCGTAAAGAAGACCGGAGATTGGAGAGCAAGCAGGTCCTCCACTTAACCAGAGAAGAATAGGGTCTTCTTTTGGATTCCTCTCAGATTTAATGAAGTAGTAGAACAACTGCACTTGCTCTTCCTCACCAACACCAATATACCTTCCAAGAAAAAAAAAAACATACTTAACTCCAAACTCAGAACGAACCCGGTTTAGTATGGTAGAGTTTTTATCAGGAAACAAACCCGGTTTCAAGCTCAAAAGGTAGAGGACCTTCAAAACCAGGAAGATACTTGATATTAGATGCAGAATCAACAGCATTGCGACACAAGATAACAAGAACAAAAAGAAGCAGCTTCTGGTTAGCCATTAGTATATTTTGATAAACCAGTGTCTTTTAAGACCAATTATATAAATCTTTTATTTTAAACACACAAAAGGCGTACCGTAATTTACTTTGTCTCCTCTTCACCGCCCTCTCTGTCTTCATCTTTGGATTTTGTTTTTGACTGTATCCAAATCCTATCACGTTTTTTTTTATTAATAAAAACAAACAAATTAGAAAGTGTTAGTTACTGCATAAATCTTAAGAACTTCTTGTTTAGAAAAAGAAAACGCTAGTTGTATTAATCCACACAGTCGGAGTCTTTTACACGAAAATATTAACATTAAACTAGTGAATCTTTCAGAAACAAAAAAAAATTAGCATGAATTTTTTACATGTAAAAAAAAAAAAATTGTACTCCCTCATTTTTTAGATGTTTTTGAGAATATTTTTTTGTTTCATTATGTAAGATATTTTGAAACTTTTCATGCAAAATTATTAAAATTATTAATTAAAATATTACAAGGAAACTAGTACTTTTACTGTTTCCAACATCCACACTTTGCAATAAAGTCAAGCATCATTAGTTATTTATATTTTATTACCTCTTTTATTAACATGCAATTTATACTTCTATTTTTTTGAACTTAAATTTATACTTCTATTTTTGAGATTTGTTTTCATTACTTCTCAACGATTAAGGTTGTGATCAGATAATTTCTAGTCCAAATGGATCGAAAAGAAAAAATAAAAGAAAAATAAATGGAAGACAAAGAAAGCAACTCAAGAAATGTGAAAAGAATCAATGAAACACATTCAGTCCAAAAATTGGATTTAAACAAGTTACTTATGAAAGAAGAGCTTCAACCCACGATGAAAATTGATGAAACTGTATTGGCTATTCTGAAAATTAATTTTTTAAAGCTTTTTAGCTTTGATTTTTAACCTTCTATCTCTGTAAGTTTCTTCTTTTAAGTCTTATGGTCACTAGATCTAAGTGTAAGGGGAAGAAGATGATAAATGTATTTAAATAAGTTAAATCTAAATAAATATATTTTTTGTCTCTCTCTCATTGCTCCGTTCTTACTGTATTTTTCATACTAATATTCTGTTTTTTTATTGCTTTGTTTCTACTCTGTCTTGGTTTTGTTGTTCAGTTTTAATATCCTTTTTATTTTACTATCTATTTTGCATGAATATACGTTTAGTCAATTAAACTATGTAGCAGTATCATAGGTAGTCACATGCTATTGAGTATCTAAGTAAATAACATGATACAAAACATATTACCGTAAACTAAATTCATACGAAATATAAATAAATCCACATAAAAGACAACATAATAGAAAACCATAACAATACAAAGTTCAAAGTTAACCCCCCACTAATCTAACAAGCCTAATGTCCTCATCATATTTTGGACTAATACAAGATCACAACTTATTTGTACGGGAAGAAGATTATCCTTTTCCAGGACAGATTTTTTCATATGTGGTATTTTGTACCTGTTTTCTCCACTAACTTTCAAAGTCTCTAGCATGCATGATTGAAGAGTAAGGAAAATATTGTTCACCTTTTTTGTAGAGTACTCATCAAAAGGTTTTTCCACTGCAAGAACAAGATGTTCAATTATTTTTGGGCATTCCTTGTATTGCAATGACTGAATGGCATTGAAAAACCCAAGATCTAATATATTTAGATCATGTGAATTTGGTGGTTGGCACATCAATTGAATATCAAAACTATTTTGAAGCAGCTTCTTGAAAATCTTTATCCCCACAATCAATATGAATTCTTGC
>CAJHQP010003168.1:0-71920 GCA_905132765.1 Moricandia arvensis | reverse complement strand
CAGCAGTTCAGTAAACGCGCTAATGAGAATGTGCTTATCAATGGCAACTTTTTTGTAGTGGAAGTTGATGACGAAACCATGCAAGAATCCTGGCCGATAGAATACAGATTCAATGAACCGTGACCGAAGGCAATCCTCGCGTATATCGCCAACGGAGAACTCCGGCAGAAAAATGCGCAGCTGGCTGAAGACTAAACCCCAAGCCGCGCGATACGTCTTGGTTGACGGAGAACTATACAAGTGTAGATTCTCAGGGCCACTCATGACCTGCGTAGACAGGAGAAGGGCACGAAAGATATATGGAAGAAGTCCATTTCTGGTTTCTGTGGGCAATCACCCTGGCGCGAAGATCTCTCGCAGTCAAAATAAAACGCCAGGACATATCAAACATGGCGCAACTATGATCAAAGACTGCCCCGAAGACTTTGCGCGAAGATGCGGAATAGTGCCAAAGGCACTCGACCCAACTAACTCGTCAACCAGCGGCAGGTACTACGTCAATCTCGTCACCCATACCCATGCATGTGATGGGCGATGGACATAGTCGGCCCATGCATAGGTCGAAACAAAAATGGTTCTTGCTGGTCTTGACGCATTTCTCCTCAAGGTGGTGCGAAGCAGACTCTACGCCAACATTAAGACGCGCAAAGTCGAAAAGATTCGATATGGCGAAAATAGTCGTTTGCAGGCACGGAGCTCCCAGACGAAATCAGTAACTGACAATGGTCTCAACATTCCTTTCGAAACGATTCGAGCCGTCAGCGCAAAAATGGAAGATTCGACTAAACAAGTCAACCCCTAGATACCCACAATGTAATGGCGCCAGGCCCCGAAACTACAAATAAAACCATCCTCGATGGACTTAACGAAACGCTTAGACGCCAAGAGGGAGATGGCGCGACGAACTTGCAAGGAGTCGCTATGGTCGCATCGCACAACTCCGCAGACGTGCAAACGGCAGAAACCCCGTTCGCACCTCGTATACGGAGCAGAGCTGCAATGATTCCAGCGGAGGTTGCGTTTCCCGGCCAGTGCTGCAGAGGTTACTCCCAGAACGAGAAGAGTCAACAATCTGCATGCTGCTCGCCGAGCTCGACTGATCAACGACGCCTGCGGATCAGGCCACTTATATGAATCCAAAATTATCGAACAGCGCGGCTGCAAAGGCTACTATAACGCTAATCGCACGAAGCCGCAAGCATTCCATAGAAGTTATTGCGACCTAGTCCATTCGAAAAGTTCTGCCAGAACACCTCCTAACGACACATGCAAAACTTAGAACAAAACTCCGGAAGCGACCCGTACAAAGCGAGAGCTCGTCCGTACCGGCTCAACGAAATCGCGAATATGCAGGATATCAAAATCGCCGAGAACTTGCGAATGCTGATGCACCTCAAGAATACTACCACTAGACAATGCCTTAGCACCAAACTACGAGCATGAGCTTTAGCATCCCCGAAAAGGGTAAGCGTAGGCAGTTCGTCCGCGCAAGACGAGCCCAGCTGCCCCTCAATTTAAAAAGGCAGAGGGTACGTATACGTGTACTCGATTTATACTCCCAAAAAACTCGAAAACCTATTCACTTGCCGATTCGATCTGTTTCGGACCTTTTCGAAAACTCGGCCAAATCGACAGAGAAACTCAACCTCGATCATAGCGAGACGTCGCCCAACGCGCTCTGAAGGACTCCTTTCTCAAACGCTCACACCACAGCTCTATCATACGACTATAGAACACGCACACTTCTACCATGTATACCTTCGCAGAAGAATCAAAACCTGGTAATATCCACCAATAAGTGTGTTGCTGATCACAACAAACTCCTAAACGTTCTAAACCTAGACTTAAAGCCATCTCGTCGCAGATAGCTCGTCAAACACACCCGCACACAAGAATAGCGCTATAAAGAAATCAAAATTTTGGTGTCAGCACTTTCGCGCGAGGCTTAAAAGATTGTCCCCGAAGAGATGCTCGCATTCCTACCATACGAGTCACCTAAGCGGAGACGTATCGCAGACTCTAAAGCGCGCCGCGAGTCAGGTCTAGAAAACGATACGGGAAACGATAAAGTCGGAGTAGTCACCGCACTAGACGCGATTAGCACCTAGGTTCTATGCCCTGAACCCACACCACTAGCCGTCTCTCACGTCTGCAAGGCATGATATCAGAAAGATACGAGATCCTAAAGCATAGTCTCTCGCGCCCATATCTACTCGCTCTCGGAACCTTGAAAAATTGCTCAAACACCCGGAACGCAGCATACGCAATAGACGCATCATCAAAGAGTTGAGAGCGAGATGACAACTCGTATCCTGTCCTCTATACATAAAACCCAAATCCTATTTCGCCCATAACTAAAAATTATAGATTTACTAAAAATTCGATAAAACTTACGAAACCAGCGAAAGAGTTCATTATAAAGGGATCGCAGAAGCGACTGGCTTCAAAGCCACAAGCCAGCAGCGCCCGAGAAACAAAAGCTAGCGACCACACTCGAGCACGGATCAAACCAGCAAACAGACATACATTAGCAATCAACAAAGTCTCAATACGAGACTCGCAACTCAATCGTCGCTCCACGCAAAGCCTAACACCAGTCATCGCCTCGCATTCGGAACCGCCTCGCACTGCACACCTCCTATGACTGCAAGACCCTGCACCGTCGGCACCGTCCGAGCAGTGAGGAAGATACACTCGGATTTCAGGCCTGCGAGGATCAGCAAAAGTCCCCTTCCGTGTCCGCTAACTCCACTGTGCGAGAAGAAAGCTTGGCATTCTCAGTTAGGTGCTGGGACAGTGACTCGAGGTGCGCGCCTGGCCACAAGATCTGTTTCTTATTGGACATGATTTAGTTGCGCTGGACACACTAAAGGGTCAAGAAGCCCTAACCAACCTCTGTTTGCCATCCCCGCCTCGGTAGTATGATTGGTCAGCTCTAGGGGCGGGCAGGGAGTCCCCCCACCTACCTTCCTGCATTGGCACAGACCCATGACCTAGTGCTTCCCAGCTAGACCATCATCTCTCAAGGAAGTCCAGTCCCTGCTCTAGAACCATATTGGAACGCGCCCTCGATCCGCGCCTGAAAGTATCTTCACGTGCTATCCACCAACCCAAACCCGAAAACCCACTCGACACGCACGATGCATCGCACGCTCTCAACCCGAACAATCTTGACATGGGGCACGTAGAAACCCGTCCTTCTCTTTCTATTTTTCCTTTCTCCCTTCGAAAATATCTCGTATTTTTGTTAATTATGCTTTTTAACGTTTAGTCTGCTGCCGCTTAATGCTCAGTAGACGTGAGCTTATTTGCCGAGCATCCTTTCGCCTCTCTTGTATCTTTAAGGCAATTCCACAAGATGTCTAGCATACATTCTCGCAAATAATACGCTACAAAATCAGCCGATCGTTATAAGAATAAGCGGCGCCTATCTTCCAAGAACCCGCGACGAGAGTAGAGGTTATGCAAGGAGCATCTATTCTGCATAAGATCCAGAGTGCAACCATCCATTCTGCTAAAGGAACATGCACACTTATATGATTTTCATCTCGCCTGAGTTCGCGCTCCATATTCACTCTAGTACTAGGGTTGACGGGATAGTTGTGTGTCCGGTTAGCGCCTCAAAATGAAGTATTTATTGAACATTGCTAGACTGCTGTCAGAAATTGATATATATAAAGAATTAATGCCGTGTGTGAAAAGAATTTCATTATCCAGGCACTCTGCCGGCCCTAAACAGCTCGCAGGGCTCCACTGGGATCATATAACATCCATACTATTTGGATCAATAAATTTCTTAGAATACCAATGTTACGTGTGGCCAAAAAGATATACTATCTAGTCGTACGGGCACTGGCAAAAGGATGAAAGGCATGATAAAATCATCATGTGAATTGAACGCATTAGTGGTCTACGGTTTAGGAAAACGGGTATACCTTTTATGCACATCCATGTCATGAAGAGGAGAAATACACAGCTCTATGATGGATTATTTTAATTGTTTGATTCACTGTCATGTTAGCCTATGCAGTGGTACGTTCTCCCAGGTCGCGCCCCTTGGTTGCCATCTCCCTTCTTGCGACGCTGTCCTAAAGGGGTAACACAGGCTTACAACCCTTTCTGATAACCTAGAAGCCTTGCATCCGTTACCTACGCAAATAAATTTCTAGGCGTTGCGCCAATAAATTATATCGTTCCCGGCTTCCTAACCTTGGATCGTATATCTCAGGTATCATATCGAATTCTTCTTGGTAAGGAATCCAACAACCCCAAAGGTAACTGCATACTATTATGACTTGTGTTAGACATCTGAGCGTCGTGAGGAGTGGTGCTATTTCTCTTATTTCTCTGCAGGAGTAGAAATATAACCCGCTCTCTAAACAATTAACTATCTATGCATACGCACTGCAATCCTGCAAACCGGAGAGGCTTGTAGAGGAACCTAACCGAACGACAGTTTAGAACTATCTCTTGTGCCGAAGAGTGAGCCAGAGATCCAGGCGATGTTGCGCGCTAGCACTTAAGGGGATCAGCGTAACCTCTCCCCACAGAATCCTCCCGACAACAGCGACCTAAGGTAATTTACACAACAATTTTCGCTTCCCACTTAAAAGACTAATAAGCGTAGGCTAGATTATATATATAATGTGCAACCTTACTTGAATGGAATATACGTATATATAGGGTATCCACTAGAGCTACAGCATTCATATCGCGCCAGACG
The DNA here is from genome assembly GCA_905132765.1 of Moricandia arvensis. NCBI lineage: Eukaryota > Viridiplantae > Streptophyta > Magnoliopsida > Brassicales > Brassicaceae > Moricandia > Moricandia arvensis. The sequence goes on along the minus strand of CAJHQP010003168.1, from coordinate 67,197 downwards.
TTAATACGTTAGTAGGTATTATATATATACTATACATTAGGTATATCTCCTCCGGCCTCTACTGCTGAATGTATACCAACTCCATCTCGTATAAAGACTGACATCATGCACGTTAGAGTCCGTAATTATATTCCAGCAATTTCAAGCGGGACGAGGAGCTCCATATTCAGGCTCTATAAAGAAGCGGTAGATAGGGGAAGGCGAGAGTATGGAATATAATAATCCATTAACGCGAAATATTTGCGGAACACAACAGCAGCGTCCCATTTCGACATCGTCCCTCCTCAGAGTACTATTGAAGCAGAGCTAACTAAACACGAGAGAGTTGGGTGAGAATAAAAGGGTTGACTGACACAATGCGCGAAGACATCCTTGTGTTAAGTAAAGCAAACCAAAACTTGCAGGAAATTGTTGAGAGAGGTGTGCTGTGAGGATAGGTAGAATGAGATATAGGAATTGGGAAGAAGCGCTATATTTAGAAATAGACACCGTAAAAATAAAATTCTCGGGAAAACTCTAGAATATTAAGACTATTCTGATCTTCTCCTCACATTATTATAACTAATTCTCATCATAATAAACTCAACCTATTCGCGAGATGAAAAAAAGGAACTAAGATTTTATACCAGCACATTTCCGACGCCATAATCAGCACCCTCTATGTCGCCCTCAAGCGAGAAGACCATCGAGGAGTGCTCTCGAAGCTTGCAGAATTTGGCGGGTCCTAAGTGGTTGACTTACAGAAGATATGCCAGTGCAAAAACGAAATGGTGTGATTCTGCAGAAACGAGAATTTGAAGTCATACTATAACAACCCTAAGGTTTTCTAAATTAACGCAACCAGGCCTAGCGTCTCGAGAGATCGACCGCTTCAGCTGAGCAAAAGCTATAACTCCAAGAAGGCCGTTAAATAACCTTGAAAAAATCAAAGTATGCACATAATTTTGCACAAAACCTACTCTCGTAGTCGTACAATGTCCAACTTCCAACCGAGACCTAACCCTTCAGCTTTACCAGATTACATCGCCGACGAAGTGAGCAAGTCATTAGGTCAGCATAGAGCACCAATTGCATGACGTGATAAGTCCCAACCAGAAAGCCGCCTAGGACAACATGGCCCCGAGACTTTTGGGACTAAAGCCCAAACTCTTCGGCCATACGAGTGCCCATTCTCCAAATTCCACCCGACCTAAAAGTTCTAATGTGATCAATCATCGCGTGACTCATTCATAAAATTTAAAACCAAGCCAACCAAAGAAGAAACCCACGATAGTCCTGATAATTTATAGATGCATAGTATAAAATATTCGGGATATCCTAATGCAAGTTGAGCAACGATTCTCCCTTAAGAGGCAGTTAAATAAATCCCAATTCCTTGCCCATCATAGGAGCAAGACGCCAATTGCGTCATAAACGTAGTCAAACCAACTAGTACTGCGCTCTTCTCATACAGAGCTGCCGATCCTTGCCAAATATCCACACTTTTTTGATGGCATTGAGTCAAACAATCACACAAACTCCCCAGGTTACGCAGTATGTAAAGAAGAGCCCTCTGGATAAAAGAGAAAAACTCACATCCCTAGGTTCCAACGCAAACTCCGGTCCATGCGATTTGAGTTGTGACGCAAGACACGGCCAAGTTAACGCCCTTCACCGTTCACTGGCTGAGTTTGGAGCTCAAAGAAAGACCTCTAACATGCTTACCGAGTCTCAAAAGACGGCTATAAATGTGAGTAGTTTAGATTAAGTACAAACCGATCACCGCAGACACAATCTGAGCTGATCGTGCTAACCATATCGTCCAAGTCAGTCATCAAATCAATATAGTTTTCACAGATCCCGTTGGTTCTCCTTTAAAAACTCCCCTTTATGTATTACATTCAAATTTGCGAAATCTTCCCTGATCCGATTGTTTCCAAGTCTGTTCCTCCGCCGAATCAACGACTGTCCTCGATCTAGTGGGTTTACCATGATTCATATTGTCGTAACCCTAAATACAACGAAAAAGAGAACACCAATGTGTTCCTCGAAACGATATCTCTCTAAATTTTCCCATGATCAGACCAAGTGTCCCAAGTATCCTCCAATTACTGATCTCCATAAAACTATATATCGCATGTGGATATACCTGCGATATAAAAATCAGGCCTTTTAACATAAAAACAACATACGCGTAGCGTAAGACGACCACAACATGAACGCTTCTAATTACCCGACATATTCCTAAAAATGACATAGGCTAATGCGGACGGCGGACGTACCGAGTAATCCTTGAGCATGTACTGTTACTCAATTCTGTTATAATAACCAATACGCTTAGAAGAACGAGTCCTTAAGGTCGAAGGAACGAGCAAAACGGAAAACCTAAGGTTCCACCCAACCCGGAGGCGCTAAAGGCTGCCGGGAACCTAAGTATGGCTCCTTCACTCGAGTTCGCCGACAGTTCCTATATTCATTCAAAGAAATACCTCCGAAACCCCAAAATTATAGTTAGCATAAGTGAGCCGAATTTAAAAATCTAACTTCCTAAGTTAAATCAAGGAATAAAAGGGAATCTAAGATGAAATTAAGAAATATTGCCACAAGGAAGATAAGTATTAATGGTCACTAGTAAAATTTCACGAGCGAAGTTTGCAAAATGTTAAAGATTTCCGATCGTGATAACTCCATGAAAGTATCGCAAAGCGGATATATAAAACAAGAAGAAAGGTTAATATGATTGCGCCTTAAGGCCTAATGAAGAGCCCGAGCTGGCTCACACAAGTCCTCGAGGAATTCCCCCATATTCCTAAATAACCTAGAGAGGAGAACCTTGGGTAAAGCATAAGCAAACCCCCATACCGTCTTAAGTCGGCCAGCGAGACAGTTATTCATTAAACAAAATATAATATGAAGATCGCGGAGTGATGATGCCAGAGCACACAAAGTTGACGAACCTCTAAAAATTGACCCTCCTACTCACTCAGTGCCAAATACACAAGTCTTGTAGCGCGAATTTAGTGCAGCCCATTACAGTGGATGCCCCAACTTTCCATTTTTGTTGTTAGAGCTGCGACTCAACTAGGGTTCTGCAGTCTTAGGTTATTAGAACTAGGGATCTCGCCGACAGCTCTCATAGCCTAGGCTCCTATCCTTTTGTAAACGCTCATACGCAAATTCGGAATAAGACATCTATTGCTCTCTTTCGATCCTTACTTTGTTTTTTCGTATTTACTTCGTATTCTGACTGATTGGCGTGCGATTTAGAAGATATCCGCGACCTCTGGAAACTAGGGTTTACCTTGCGTTCCTAATTCAATGGAAATTGACAGTGCGAATTTCGGTTCCCACAAGCCTCAATTTAGGGTATATTATGTGTGTCTAGACTATGTTTAAGGTATTTACAGGTCCAAGTATGTTTTGGAGATATATGGAGATACTTGGAACTTTTTGAACATTTAGAGGAGAAGAATCCGTAGCTGATCATTACGAGAATCAAAGTACAAGACAGTCGTTGATCGACGAGACAACCTTGTCATCGATCAATGTTACAAAACCAAGATCGATCGATGTTGCACACTTGCCATCGATCGATAACCAATTCACATATAGCTGATCTCAAGCTCAAGTTAGACACAAATGATGAAGATACCCTAGACGAGTTTTGACCTAGATTTTAGGGTTTTATATGCGCTTTATGTATTACACACAAAAAAGTGTGGATATTTGGAGAGAGCTGAGAGAAGAGAGTCTAGTTTTCTATATTGTTTCTAGGGAAGAAGATTTATAACTCCTTAGGGAGATTTGTATTGGAATCCCGATATTTTATCTATGCATTATATTCAGACTATTGTTCTTACTTTAATTATGAATGAGTAGTTATCAACTAGATTTAGGGTTGAATGATGGTAATCATGGATTAGCCCAAAAGTAGGATTTCTAGGTTAAGCTAATATCCATCAATTGTGTTGTGCTTAATGCTTGCATTCTTGAGTAACTAACTAGGATCTTGGAAGTTGGACATGTACGACTACGAGAGTAGGTTTTGTGCCAAAATAGACTCTATTGAACTAGTTTGTTAGGCGCATGCGAGAGCTGGTCTAATTAGCTTGGTGAACATATCAAATCTCGTTCACACTTCCTTCTGATTTCACCACCGATCGACATCAGGCCTTAGCCTTCGATCGATGGTCTTTCCTTTTACTCGCATATGAGAATTGGAGTTAAAAGGGTCAGAATAGTTAATATTTGAGTTCCAGAATATTTACGTTTTCGTTCTTCCCATTCCCTATAATCCCATTAAACCTCAAACCCTAGGTCGAGCATATTTACATTTGTGTTTAGTTAGTTTAATAGTATATTTTCCATATTTGTATTGTTATTATATTTCCATATTTCATCTATGCTTCTTTATAAGGAATATTTCCTTGAATTGATTAATTTCTACTAATATATATATATATATATATATATATATATATATATATATATAATATATATATATATATATATATATATATATACATATATATATATCTACCTAGCTTAGTCTTTAGAAATAAGAAATCTATTGTGTGTTGTCGCTCTCTGTGGATTCGATCCCTAAGTGCTACACCTGATCTCTCTTGGCAAGAGTTTTATTTGTGTGGTTAAGATTAGGGTTAATTAGATAGTTAATTGTTTAGGATATTCATACTCTGCTAGAACAATAAACACACCATGTCAATCATCAATAATACTTGGATTCCTTACAAGAGAATTCGATATGATACCTGCAGATATACCGTCCAAGTCGAAGCCGGAACGATATAAATCATTCACACATTCACAGTAAACATGTTATACCCTTAGGACAGGGGCCCCAAAATAAATAAAGAAATCACACAATTAAATAATCATATATATGTTATACCCTCCGAGCCAAGGTCCATAAGAGATAACGCAACCACAAAAGTATATGCATCACAACATCAATATACCAAAATATGTTATACCCCCGAGCTTAGGCCCAAATGATATAATGAAATATCTTTCACACGCATTAATCATTATCATATCATCATATTTCTGAACACGCAGTCTAGCAATGTATCAAATAATACTCTCATTTTGCAGGCGCTAACCGCACACACAACTATCACAACCCATAATTAAGACTCACATGGGTGACTAAGTGTTTTGGCCTTAGCATGATATCCTTATCAGAATATTTCACCTCTATTTCGTGGTTGGCACGACTTAGAACCTCTATCGAACAAATCCTAGAACAAATGGATTCCAATTTTCTGAAAGTCGGAACCAGCATCTAAACATAAATCTAAATAAACAATTAAAAATCATATTTACAAAAAAAAACTAAAGACTAGAAGCTTACCTTAAGGTTCGGGTGCTCTCGGGTGTTTGTGGTCGGGTTTTTGGTGTGGGAAATAAACTAAGGGGATGAGGGTCAATTTACAGGTGAGGAGAATGAGGTTAGGGAAGCATAAGGTCATGGGTAGCAAGCAGGGAGGTGGCCTGGATTCCCAATACTACCAAAGGGAGTCATCCTAGTGTCCAGCCACAAATCTGTCCAATAAGAAACAGATCTGTGGCCAGCCACCAAGTCAACCCAATATGGATGCAACATGACTAGATTGAATAAGGTACAGTCAAGGGGAGACACCTTTCCAGCTACTTGAAGGAGGAGAGCAAGCATATGCATCCTCTAGAAGCTCCAAGACACACCCGACACGCCGTAGACGGACCCAAACGACCCACGTTTAATCTTGAACGTGTCATTGTCTTATTCGAATTTACTGAAATATTTCTCCTTGGCCAAAATCTTTCTTTCCTAGACCTAAACCCATTCTAAATAATTACAAGGTAATCCTACCCTAATAACTTAAGTCAATAAATTTTTGAGATTTCTAGAACGATGTAAGCCAAACAGTGAGCATTTTCGACTCGCTAAATTTCCTAATGAATCTTCCCGTTCTTGAATGGAAGCAAATCTCAAGAACATTAACATCACCTGGCCTTCCATACCATACTATCCAGTTATTCTTTTGACATAACATGCGGTCTTTCCAATCTAGCGTTTTGCAATCACTTCCAAACTATCCAAGAAGCAATTTATCGACCAATGCGGCTGATAATCTGACCAATTCATATGTACTCCGGTAAAAACTACTTGTATAAGTCCTTTGTCCAATGGACTTTGACTTCTATTACTTGAACACTTCCATTTCTATTTTTGTCTTCTCGGTGCTTCATGAATTTTCTGAAACCTTTAATACCCCTCTGACCATTCAACTAAATGCAGTATTTTCTTGTGTCAAACTAAATTATTATGCTCTATCCATCTTTATTTTACCCATTAAAACTTTTGAGGCCATACATAGACCATTTTTGCTTCAGCCATTCTTTAGCCTCTTCTGCGTCCTTATTCTTATTGAGGATTATTACACTCTGCCCACCTCAATAGAATTCATCTTCGGATTCTGAAAGGACACATCTCCTTACCATCACTTGATGTCACAAATTCAACCTTGTGTACTTCTTTTTTTTCTTCTAGCTCCATATTACTCTCAGATGGATACCTCATATGACCTTTCCATAATAATCATATTCTTGACCATCCGCCTTATGGTTTCCTTTCCACATGCTATTATATATTAGAGACAAAGGTCCCATATCGAAAGCTAGAAGAGATCCTAAGTAATATATAAGATAGATTGACAAATGCACTTACCACCAATTGGCTTTAGGTTGGAAGCCCATCTAGCTTGACATGGTATCTGATCCCGACCTAAACAAATCCAATCCGATTTATTTTTGATCCAGCCCAAAGTCGGTCTATCGATCTTTTCCCAAATATTCCGAGATTGACGCTCAAAGAGCCATCGTCTCGAGGGGGCGTATTAGGGACAAAGGTCCCCCATAGGAATTTGGATGGGATACTAAGTTATATACATAAGATAGGTGGACCAATCCACTCATCACCAATTGGTTTTAGGTTGGAAGTCTATCTAGCTTAACATTATGCTAGTTTATGGTTATCTGTTTGTGTTTCCTTGCTTTCGTCCAATGGTTGATCTGTGAATGTTTTCAATCTGGCAGATTTCTCAAGGGTCCTTCTTGAGTCAATGTTTCCTACAAAATCCCAAAGAAAAAATGAGTGCTTCTCTAGTTCATCATGTTCATTATGCTTGAGTTTTGTTCTTTCACCATCCAACTAATCTCTTGGGTTTACTTGTCTCTTCAATATTCACTCCTTGCTTCAATAACAATATCTTGTGATATGTGATATCACTCAAATTACTCTATGAGCAACTTTACTATCTCAAATAAGAGGTTCGGTTGTAGTACTTAGGATCAAATCCACATGGAGCATCGGCATACAATAGATTTATTAATATAAAGCTTAAGCTAGGCAACTAATTATTAAGCAGTAAATTGTAAGATTGATTTAAGAGTTGTTTTGTAACCTATGAGAATAAATAGCTAGATAGAAGGTTTCAGGTTATATTAATATATAGATTCTTAGGGTGTGTGGTAAACCGTCCCAGAACTGAATACTATAGTAAGATATCCTGCTCTCGCTGAGAGACTAATAAGATGATTAATTCTTTGTTTTAGCCGTCACATACAAATAAGAAACGAGTGTCGAACGATACTGTGGTAAGAGTTTCGATCGATACTACCTCAGACAAGCATTAACGTTCTAATCGATATGTTCACTAAGTTAATCTAGACCAGATTTCTCATGCATCTAACAAACTAGCTGTACAGAATTATTATCAGGAATAGAACCTACTGTCGTAGTTATCTATGTCCTAGGTTCAGGGTTCCCAGTTAGATACTATATAACACAAGCAATAAGCCGAATTCTGATGAAGGATCCTTATGGATTCACCATAGCAGTTCTATGTTTAGCAATACATATAAACCTTAATAAAACCCTAAATCTAACAAGAGATACTACTCAGACATGGTTAAGAAAAGCATAATAAATATCTGAATCGAATGCATAAATATAATAAGGTTAAGAAACAATGGATTTCCAATACAAATATTTGAAGGAATCTTGATCTTCTCTACAAAACTACTAAAAACCCTAGAATAATATATTGTGGTAAAGGGAATAGAAAAGATTGTATTTTGCCTAAGAGATGGGAAACACACATAAATAGTAGGTATTAGGTCGAAAAGGGGTAATCCTGTAACTATGTGGATTATCTAGGCTTCAAGTCGGCTACAAAAAGTCGGCCCAATTTCTCGAGTCAGTGTCCATCGCTACCAATAGGGTTTTGTTGATCGACACACTTCCTGAATCTCGATTCCTACTTGTGATTCTTCAACAACTATGAGTGTCCTCATCATTAATCTCTTAGAAGATTCAATAATCTCCACATTTCCCCAAAACATACCTGGACCTGAAAACTCTCTAAAATAGACTCCAAACATACATAATATTATTTAAAAGGCACATATACTATGGGTGAAAACAGGTAAAATCCATAGTATATCAACAGGTCATCATCTCCCCTCATACTTTTTGCATTGACACAAGTTACTTGTATGATTAAGGTTTCCATTCTTAATCTATATAACAAATATTATTTACATGCCATCTTCTTTAACTTATGAATATCATATCTTCTTGGCTTACATAAAACCCGTAGTACTTCATCTGTCTTCATGCACTACTAATCTCATCATGATGTGGATTGTGTCTATCTCTCTTTGGCCATATCCAAATTCTCTCCTTTTTTTTCGACCTTCCTTGAAATGTGTCTCCATACTAGTCTTCAACCGTCTTGAAATACCCATCTTCTTTGTTGCTTATTTCCTTTCAATTTTCTGCTAGTCCTTTACATTTAAAACTTTCATTTTGTTTAATTAAGCTCTTCATTCTGCATTGAACCACATCAATCTGTCTTTCTCAGCAAGCTTTAATGGCTTTTGAAAAACAACTCCGATTGAGTTTTTCAGAAAATGTTCCTCATCGTCCCTCAACAAAGTGTTGTTTCCCTGAAGCCTTGCATTCATAGGATCCTTCACTTTCTTAGGTCGCCTTCCCCGGATCTTAAACACATCTCTGGAACAGGGTGATGTACTATGGATTTACCATTTGCACCCATAGTATATGTACTTTTTAGAGTCTATTATATGTATTTGGCGTCTATTTTAGAGTGTTTTTAGGCTACATATGTTTTGGAGCAATGTGAAGGTTATAAAGCACTCTAGAGCTTAATGATGAGGAAACTCGTAGCTGCTGAAGAAATCAGAAGTCAAAGTCGAGATTATGGAAGAGTATTCGATCGACACTACCTGCTCGGTTTCTACTGGGTGTTTTGGACACACGTCTACTTATTTTATGCCACCCAACGTGTCTTGTTACTTGTCTCAAGAGTCTCAGACGCCTACATTCGATCAAATAACAACCCAAACAAATCCATATACACTTCAACTTACAGTCCTGTACACAAGGAAATGGAAAGGAGGGCATGAGTAAATGGGTTTACTCAGTAATCGGTTCTAGACCAGCCTCTCTGCATGAAAATCTATACTACTTAATGCGAAATGAGATCTGGCTAGCCACTACAATCAATCAATCAAATGCAGCATATGATAACATACCAATAATTTCCATACTTATTCTATCAACCTAGCGATCACAAAATACAATGAACTCAGTCACTGTTACACATGGACTTGATTCAATTAAACTCGACAACTTGACAGACGCCAACCAACCTAGACTCTTAAGGACCTATGTCCCCGCTCACGGACGTCCCACCTCGTGTTGGCCTATCCTGAGAGATCTTACATTCACGACTGTCTCCCATCTTCCTAAATGACTATCCGAGTTGCATCTCTTGGGCCCCCTTCTGGCTCTGTTTGCCACCCCGTCATAATCGCCATATTTATGCTACGATTCAGCATGACTCAATCCTACGGCGCCCTTCATATTTTCTATCCCGCCTTTCGTGGTCACCAAATTTACATGGCCTTTCACATTAACCCATCACGTCTCTTTCTAGACGCCACCCTTTCTTGGTGTCTCAATCAATACATCTTTCACATTCTCATACTTATTCTCATTCATTAAGTGATCCCCATTCTTTTTCACATTCTTATTCACTCCTTACCACTTTAACTCATTCATTTGACGCCACCAATTCTCGGTGTCACATACATCACATCACAACCATACATACATATCTACATTCATTATACCAGTTGTAGCATCCACTATTAACCTAGGTGTGGACTTATTTCTAGCAACCTAGCTTCCATCAAACACTCATCACCAGCATCAAAGCCAATATCACAAGTAAACAAACAATACCATTCATCCACATCAACACAAGGCAATCCATTAAGTCAGGTAAACAGTGTGAGGGTCTTATGCAACATGGTTCATTCATCTATCAACCTAAAATCCCATTATTGAACTAGCCACCTAACTTCAAAAACAAGCGACTATCCAAACCCTAATTCAAAAAATCAACCAGAATACAGATCACGAGACAAAATATGGGTCATAGATATGGAGATATGGAACCGGGAAAAGGAGATTATGGATCAGAGTGAATCAAAAAGCTTCCAATCAATCACCACTTGCCACCACCAGTCGTGGCGGCTTACAGCAAGGGGAGAGAAAGAGAGACAGCAAGGAGAGAGAGAGAGAGAGAGAGAGAGAGGAGAGAGAGAGAGAGAGAGAGAGAGAGAGAGAGAGAGAGAGAGAGAGAGAGAGAGAGAGAGAGAGCGAGAGAGAGAGAGAGAGAGAGAGAGAGAGAGAGAGAAGAAGAGCTTGACGGCTAGGAATTTCCTCTTCTGGGAATTCTCTACAGAATTTCGCTTTATGTTTTTTATGGGAGAAAAAGAGACGGGGTCTGCCTCTATTTATAAGAAAAAGGAGAAGCCCTAGGTTTTTTCCTAATTGGCCGTAGAGAAGCCCTTTTCCTTAAAATTTTTTTGGGCTACGGTTTTTGGGCCGTTACAATTGTTCCCCTTTTATTTGTAATTCGTCCCCAAATTCCACCCCCAAACTCCAAACTAACGCTCTGAACCGAATGAACTTCCTTCACACAACATACATCAAGTAAGGGAGGTGCATAAGGCTTTACTACGTGTTGAAACAGAAATTTGCACTGTCGATATTAGTGAACCGAGGAAAGCCAAAGAATACTTTACTATCCTTGTGGTCCAAATTATTTGTGAGAGCCAACGTCAATTGACCAACATGAATGCGGAAAATACAAAAAAAAATTTACAAAACGAATTTAGAATAAAATATATCTTTATTTTTAATCCGCGTAAGAGCTTTGCGATCATTACAAAAGATTATAAAAGCTTCGGCTACATGAGCTTTCAGCGAGTTCCTTAGTTCTAGCCTACCTAAATCCTTAAACCTAGTTGAGTCGCAGGTCGATAACAAAATATGAATTTTTTTTGTTGATTTTGGACTGATCTTATGAAAGGCTGCCTACGTACCCATTTGAGGGTCAAGCCGAACTTTGCTTAATTAAAAGAGTGGAACAAGATATGAACTGCCTATGCAAGTTGTCTAGTAATTAAGTCTTGTCATAGAAACCACACATGTCGAGAATAAAGTCTTAGGTTCTAAGTGGAAAGAGTTCTAAGATATGATAATTGTCCCTGTGCTCCTCGCCTTGGCTGTCCTTATATATGCTCCAAGGTCGGCCATATTTCTTTTTATGCCGCTGATTCGAGTCTATCAGTTTGCGGGAAATCTTTCTTATCCTCTCGATCTTTATGATTATCTTGGAAACTTGACATTTATCTTTTACAAAAATCAAGTAAACCATCTTTGTAGTTTGGGCTCATTAACATTTTGGGTTGCATGTGGGAATTTTTTCTCGTTTCAGACGTTATCGGCCTGTTTTTGACTTAAGAAATTATACGATTTCTTTCGAAGAAATCACCTTCCATACGATGTTGGTTCCAATACCGCTGGTTTCATGAGATAATAAATACTAATCATATAATCGAAATAACTATGGTGTCAATTTAACCGTTTTTGGCTTATTCGATCGATTCGAAACATTACGAGAAACAAGTCTTTGCTATTTTAATCGTAAAACTTCAATGTTAACTCCAATCGAGACGAAAAATGATCTGTTCAGTCAATACTCAAAGGAGAGAACTATGAGGGAAAGATGAGCACAGAAGCACGGTGTCAGCTAGTGTCGACATGAACATAGGAGTTGATGTCGCCTAGTGGTGACAAGTTTCGGTGCGTGGTGTCAAAGAGGTACGGTAGCAAGTGATACGGCCCAGAATGGGGGTCAAATAGATGGTCAATTAAAGTTGGAATCGAATCAACCAAAATGTGATCGATTGGTCGATATGTCTATAAACTGACTTGATAACCTGAAACAAATGCAAACGAAATTGATTGAGATACTAATGAATGATAAAACAAAACTAATGAAGAGATAAGATAAGCTGGAATTAGGCTGCTGGTCGGGTGACACTCTCATCCAGATCAGTTGATGATCAAAGTGGATGCGGTGAAGTTTTGTTTGCTGGTTGTGTAACTCTCTCAAGCTTAGCCAATGGATGGGATGGGAAAGAGGATTGAAATACACCACAAAGCTCCGTGAAAAGAGACTTTGATAAGACTGGACGCTCAAGAGCTGCTTCTCACAACAGTCCAAAAACATGGACAATAGTTTTTTGATAAAACTAGAAAAACTGCATTTCATTGGTAAAGTTCAAAGTAGGGTAATTTACAATGAAGCAAATACTACAGTCTTATAGGATCAACTACTGGGACACTCTAACGGTCATAAAATGACAAAAGGAAAAAACTCGAAATACTAAAATGTGAAGCAAAAGAATTGATGGCTCCATGAAACTAACCATTGGAGACTTAATGATGAGAATATTGGCTAAATGAATGTAGATAGTCTTCTCGTTGTATCTGGACAGTTTAAGGGGGTAAGTGAGCTTACTTTGAGTCTTCTTTATGGTATGGAAGGTTCGGAAGTCGTGCCTCATCTGAAGAGAAAAGAGCTGTTGGAGATGAATGCAAGAATCTCCAAATAAGGCAATTTGGCTGTTAATGAGGATCCTTGTGATCCAATGTGGGCTGGTGCATGGCATGAACTTATAGAACTCCTCTAGATTGTTGATTATGTCTTCTGCAAGTCTTGGTTTGATCAGAAGTCTTCTGGTCGGAATTGATTGGCTGGTAAATGATTGAACCGAAAGATTGTCCAATCTTTCTATAATATGCTCGGTTTGACTTGTTTTGGAAAATTTATTATAACTCCATATTTTTGTGGCCATTTCTTCTGATTTTGAGCTTACTGGAAATATGGGAAACCCATATTGAATCCTATGATTGGTTTTGGTTTAGGACGGTTCTTCATTGGGCTGGTATCCACTTCTAAATTTGGATATTCCAGATGGATGGGTTGGGAAACCTCTATTTTGTAAATATTGTTGAGTTTAGAATCCATGAAATTCGTTTCATGGGTAAAATCCTCCTGGTTTGTAATATATGACATTTTTGGTTCCCATACGTCCTGGTTGACGCCTTGGTATGTTGAGTGGAGTGTTGGATCGACCTATGGTTCAGTTGCTGATTTGATGGCCGAATCATACTGATGTGGGGTTTTTATATCACTCTCAAATTAACCCTATTTCCCACTTTTACTCTCTCAAATAAGAGGTCCAGCGTAGTACTTATGGATTGAATCCACAGAGACTCTAGGATTGCACAATAGACTTATTTCTTTCGAATTAAAGCTAAATGAATGATAATAAAAGCGATTTCAAGATTGATTTGGTCTGTGAAGATTAAATTAAGGGTTTAGACTTAGGGGAAATTCTCAGGTAGGATTAGGTAATGTAGACTAATAGATTGTTAGGGTATTAATTAAGTACCGTTCTCAAACTCAAACCTTAGGGTTTAGGAGATCGCTCTCGCGCATCTCAGCTGAGTGTTGATCGATGTCCACAAGGTGGTATCGTTTGACGCTCGTTCCAAACAGTGCTAGTTCCACGGTTTGATGGGTTCTCTAACCTTCCAATTCAACTCTCGTTTGTTACCAGTTATTTAGATTGTTTAAGATAGTTGCAGGATCATAACCAAGCTCTTGCTTGCGCTATGAAACCCTAACTTCTAAGATTGAGGTGATAAATTAAACTTTGCATTAAGAGAAACTTAAACAAAGAACCAAAAGATTACCCTAACAATTCTTTAACATCAACAAGACATTACTACCATTGATGATGATTAAATCTCTCTCTCCAATAGATGTAACAAGGTGTTCCAACTCTCAACTCTATAACTTGTGTGTCACTTAGAAGACAACCCTATCTTAGGTATTCTAGGCTTAGATTAAAACTAAGATAGAAAACCCTAATAAATGTCTAAATTTCGGCAAGGGACTTGACTTGCAAATGATGAAATTTCTGGGTAAAACTTTTAATTTCTCAAGATTTCATTAATCTCGCAGTCTACTTGGCCCTCGATCGACGCACAGTGTGTGACATCGATCGATGGTTCACGCATAAACTGGATCCGACTCTGAATTTTTGGCCGAGCATTCTAAATGCTCCAAAATAGCTCAAAAGCTCCAGTTTCTTCCAATGAGTACCTAGACCTGTAAATACTCTAAAACAATACCAAATGCATATAAAAGACTCTAAAACACTCTATATATCATAATTAAAATAGGTAAAATCCATGACATATCAACTCCCCGAGATTTAACCTTTTGTTTGTCCTCAAGCAAACAAGGCAGCCTGTGAAAGAGGTTTGAAAAGCGAGGACTCACATAGTGTCCAATTATAACTATTCACCCTACTTTGTTTCAACCACATCCTATCAAGTCAATCACAGAGAAACTTTATTTACCCTATCCTAGTATAGCTACCAAATCCATTCTAACAACAACTTTGCAAATACTAGCGTCACTCACCCCACTACTGATTTTGTTTCTTTGCATAAATAAAAGTGCAAGCTTTACCCTAGGAGTATCGATCAAAGGACACATGTTCTCTTACCCCTACAATTCTGGACAATCAGGCACAAAGTCTTCTCTTATCACTTTCTTCCCTCTTTTCTCTCTTCTCTGAATCTTTTTAGATTTCAAATACAATGATCATTGTTCTTTAACACAAACATTATGCCATCTTTGTTTCGATTTTCTTCTTCATTTCTTTTCTTTTTTCTTTTCTCTTTTGCTTTTTGGGAAAAGTTGTAGGCGAATAGTGGGGTCATCGGTAATGTACTTACCCCTCGCTTCCAACAATGTGTGATCGTTCCTCTGAATTAGAATAATGGGGTCATCGATAATGTACCTACCCCTCTGCATCTAGGGATGTAATCTCAATCTTTTAAGATTTTTGGTAGATGTTTAAGTGAGAGAGAGAAGGAAACCAGAGGTGCAATGACTTGTACCTACAGACTTGCATAAGTAATCTGATCCAGTGTATAGCAATCCCGAAAGCAAGAACATAATGTCAGGATTAGTGTTGGAAATCAGCTTCAGTTCCTTCAAACTTTTTAAGCAAGTGTGATATAGTGGCAGGGTGATCCACTTTGGTATATCTAGTAATATCTGCAAACAACCTTCTAAGAATGGTGCTAAAGTGTGGTTAGTCAATAATAAATCTTGATCATAGTCCCCTTCTTGACTCAATAAAAACTCCTTTGAAAACCGTTAGTAAGAAACAAAACATCAAAACTAAAGTATGGTGTTAGTAACGACCTCCCCCAAACTTAAATATAACTGTCCCAGTGTTATATCAGTCTAAGTTTGGTTAGTATGAAATAAATAGGAATGGAAGTTAGTGAATGTTAAAGTCAAAACACGTACCTCTCTGTTAGTTCTCCATCGATTGACAGCAATAAAGCATCGTCGATCGATGCTAGGCTAACAGGCTGAAATTGTGTGCCTACTCTCCAATCTGATCATCTTTCTTTGGTTTGATCTGTTAGACACTCAAACACACAGAGAAACATCCAAACAGCATAATATAATAAGTCTAAATCCAAAGACAACAAAATAAACAAGTACGTGCATAAGTCTGAAAATGGAATAAGATATCAAGGAGCACCAAAGAAGACTACTCTTCGTCCGAGGTGTCCATGTCTGGCTGCTTAGGCTGTGGTGCAGCTGATGGTGGCGATTCTCGCTCTGGTCCTGGGGTGGCTGAAACACTGGCACCTAGACAACGTCTCCACTCTGGCCCATATGGCATGAAGTGCGACCACTACGACTCTCTGGAAGTCACAATGGTCTTGAATGGGGTTCTCTTGGATCTGAGGGAAAGCTGGGAGAGGTGGAGGTGGCTTTGCTGGCTCGTCTTCCGCTGCTGCTTCTACCGGATGGGCTGGCCTGAGTCTCCTCTGCGGCATACCCTGAGACGTGCTGTGTGTAGATGCTGCTCAGATGGTCGGAATGCAAGGCGCTCTGGATCATCAGCAAAGTCTATCACCTCTGGCGCTGGAAGCTCTATCATCCTAGGCCCTTCGTCATCCACAAAAGACCAGTATCGTCCCTCCTGCAGCCACTGACTCCTCATCAAGTGCCCCTCGTCCATATACCTTATCTCCCTCTCTACTGTGGCTCCCTCAAAGCTGATGCTAATAAAACTGAATATAGGCGTCAAAAGGCTACCAACCGTCTCCTTCTTTGAGCCAGAACCCTTGAAGGGTTTTTCCTTCAGGGTAGCCAAGTGCTCAACGAAGATAGCTCCCAAGTTCACCCACTGATCACTCACATGTGGTGGGAAGACCTCATCATCGAGCCCAACCAAATCCCTGACTGAGTAGTAAAGCAGTGTGAGCTCCTGAACCCTAACCTTGTTGGGCTCCATCTTGCACAACAAAGTGTTCGCAAGGACCTTCAAGAAGTAGGGTAGCGTGGGGTGACGGACGTCCGTCTGAGTAGCAGTGCCTGAGTCGATGTGGCCTGTCATGATGAGTCCCGAAAAGGTAGTCTGGCCAGGGAAAGGAGAGACAATGCAGGCAAGAGTACTATCGTCAAACCCATAGATCTCACAGAGCTGCATAATGGTGATCCGGTACCTGATGCCTCTGATGAGGAAAGGTCAAAATAGCCTCATTCGAATCTTCACTCTAGGGCTCCTGTACAGCACCTGAGGCGTGGCGGTACACTCTCTGACCAGGTCGGGGTAGAGAGGATATGGCCTAGTTGCCATTGTATCCAGTCCCAGCTCTTGCACCATCTGTTTGAAGTCTGCCTTGAGCCCCAACTTCTTCAAGGTGCGTCTAACGAAAAACTTGGTGGGCTCAATAGAAACACATTGCCAAGCGCTATAGTAGAGGCTGTCGTAGTCGTCCCACTCCTCGCGCACTGTCCTATGGGTGAATTCTCTGGATGCTACAGCCTTTTGAGGGTTAGGGTAGTCCTCGAATGTCACGATCAAGCTCTCTTCTTCCTTTGGCCAAGGGTCGTGGCATGTAGGACCCCATGGTGGAGCACTGGAGCTACCGGCCTCATACCGTGCCTTGGTTCGCCTCTCGTCCATCTGCATTTAATCAACAAAATCAAGAATCAGAATCGATGTGAAGATAGAAAATGACCATCGATCGACAGCACCTCATGGCATAGATCGATGGTTCATCGCGAACCATGGGACACAATCCCAAAAACGAACTCTAATCGTGCAAATCATATGAAAAGATACCCTAAATCTTCAACCCCTAAAAAGTTCCCTAAACTAAGAGATTTAGAGAACATACCATGATGATCGGTTGATCAAGTTAAATAAACAGATAGAGGGTGAAAATCGAGTGGGTTAGACTCGGAGAGGTTTTGGTGGTTTTAGAAAAATTGTTTTATGAAAATGGGTCATGTCGAGTTATACCTACTCGACACTCGACCGTCGATCGACGGTCCTATAGGGGCGTCGATCAATGGTCTGTTATGTGACTCATTTTTCACGTAAAAAAATTCGTAAATGCATAAATAAGTATATATTTATTGTTAATTAATTATATATTACTATTAAATTAGTGGGTTGCCTCTACTTAGCGCTTGTTTGAAGTCATTAGCTTGGAAAAAAAAATGGGCTTATCATTTGGGGTCATGCACCTCTAGAGGCATGGTCTGAGTATGCAGAATTTCAGCTTCAGCCCAGTAATGTTTCACTCTCTGCCCGTTCACCATGAAATCCTCTCCTTTAGGATTAAATAGGACAATTCTCGTAAGGCGTAACTGATATGTTGTGCTTTTGACACCTTATATAGGTGCTTTATGAATTGTTTTAATTTATTTCTAGAGCTTTCTCAATTCGTTTTGAGTCATTTCAGGTCTGGAATAGGGCAAATTGCTAAAGAAGAGACTCATGAAGAAAAAAAAATGAAATTTGGAAGTTTTCTGCCGCAGAGCACCCAAACAGAGCAACCACCTGCGTGTTGCCAGAAAATATGAAAACTTCTGAGATATTTCAGGATTTTCCCTAGATACTCTATTCTTCTCACCCTAGCAGTCGCCACCTCTTATAAAAAACATGTCATCCCTATTTTCGAAGGCACCTTATTTTTTACATAAGAAATTTATTGAGACTTGTTTTTGTCGATTTAGCTATCCTTGTTAGGGTGAAGACTTCTCTTCTTCGTTTTTAGAGAAGAACTCCCTGAACCTTCTCTTTACTATTGAATCATCTATGCACTGTTCAATCATGATTTGCGTGTTTCTTTGTGTCATGAATGAGTAGTCGTTTTGCTAAGTCTAGGGTGTTAGGGTGTTAGATATACGAGCTAAACATAAATAAGTATTCCCTGGAATGTATTTATTTAACTTGTTCTTAAACCTAACATTATATTGATCACCTAGTGTATGATTCTAGGTTCACTTATTCATCGAAAGTTAAATACGTTGCTAGACATAAGTTGAATAAGCTTTGCATCCCTAACTATCGAGAGTAGATGTTAGGGTGTATTGTGAACCTGTCGGACTCAATTAAATGCTCGTGGTCGTGTTACAACCCAAAGAAGAGTTTAGGACCGTTGAAATCGATCCACATAGGAATCAGCACCACGAGAGTGGGCTGTTCTACCTTGAGTATTCCTAGTACTAGATTAGCTTCCACTGAACTTGAATAATTGTTTTGCTCAACTGTATTTAGCACCCGAATTAAATCACCCTAGCTAGCATCTCTTTAACCTGAACTCATAGCACTCTTCTCTCTGTTCCTTGCTCTCCGTAAATTTTCAATTTAGAACACTCGATTGTCTTTGCTTAGTATTAATCCCATAAAGATAAAGTGTAAACTGGTCCTCTGGAATTGAATCTAAAGTATTTCAACAACCACTGTAAACTTGACTGTAGCAAAGATCTAATTTTAGTGTATCAAGTTTTTGGCGCCGTTGCGACAGGGACCAGCTATTTAGTCTAAGACTTCTAACTTGCTTTAAAAATTTTCTTGCAGGTAATGTTCCAGGTGTATGTCCAGTATAAACACTCGAAGCAACACCTCAAGTCCGTTAGTTACGCTTACAAATCGGGAGCTCGCAAGGTTAGAAAGAATCAACCGACAACAAACAAGGCCGACCAACGCCACAATGGGTGATTACGATAATCAGAGAGGATCTCGCTGCTGAAATTCAACAGATGCAAAAGAAGATGCTTCATAGACATCAAACCTTCCAAGCGCAGCAGCAGGCTGGCAAGACTTTGAGATCAAGCCTGATATGATCAACCTGGTACAGAGAAAAATGTTCCATGGGTTATCAGCTGAGATGCCAATGGAGCACATTGAAGTTTCGAAGAAATCTGCGCCATGGACTCACTCCAATCGAGTATCACCTGATTTTTTCAGATGCATGTTATTCCCGTTCTCTCTACCTGACAAAGCTTCACGATGGGCGAAGTCACTTCCTACTGGATCTCTCCACTACATGGAAACAAGTCAGAGCGGCCTTCTTGAGACACTTATACACGAAGGAAAAAACAATTTCTCTCAGGAACAAGATCTCTTCTTCCAAGCAACATGCTGATGAACCATTTAATGAAGCATGAGAGCGGTTCAATGACTCCCTCAGGGAATTTCCTCATCACAGATTAGATAATGATCACATTATGGATATCTTCTATGATGGTGTGGAGTTGGAATTCCGCAATGCTCTAAACTCTGCGAGTAAAGGAGATTTCATGACTCAAACTACTGATGGAGCATTCGAGCTGATAGAGAACATGGCTTCTAGCTCAACGAACATGAACCCAGAGACTGATCGCTCCAAAGTCAGTAACAAAGTCAGTAGCATTGACAGCCAGCGGAAGGATGAGCTATCCGCCAAGGTCGATTTCCTCCTAAAAAGTAACGAAGGGCAAGTCCTATTCATGGAGGAAGCTACACAAGAGCAAATAGCCCAGGATCTAGCCACATATAGTGGAAAGAAAGGAGAGGATCACTAGGGAATTACTCTACATCAACGGTCAAGGGTATGTACAGAACCGGAACTACTACCAGAATCCCAACTACAGGAACAACTCTGACCTGCTCTCTTACTGGAACAAACAATGTAGAGAATCTTGCGGATTAAGTGCAGAGCAACCATGTACAAGGTGCTAGTAAGCAGAGAGGTTTTCACATTTTCAAGGTAAAACCTTCATCTTCAGTCAAGCTCAGAACCTTTTCCAGCAGCCAGAACAAAAACCAGAGTCAGCAGAAGCAACAAAGCAATCAGCAGACTACTCCAACTAAGTCGGAGCGGTCCTCAAGATGAGCTGAAGGTTATGGGAAATATGATGCACCAACTTCTCCAGAGCCAACAAGTACTGGTTAAGGCATTGAATCAGGCTACCTCAAAGATCAACATCCGAGTGGACAGCATGTTCACCGAGCTGAACACCAAGTACGACATGTGAGCAGCCACATGCGCCAGATTGAAATTTGCTCTCGCTCAAACCGCTGAGAGCGTTAAGTTGCAACAAGGGAAGCTACCCGGAAAGACTGATAAGAACCCCCGGGATAGTAATGCAGTAGAGTTGAGGAGTGGGAGGAACCTTAGTGATCCGCGTATCTAGGAGATTGACTGCAGCAGAGAAGGGAAAACGGAAAGAATCAGAACCACAAGTGGAGGATGCTCCTAACAAGGCAGATGATGTAGAGCAACCTGATGAAACCAAACCTTCTGTTCCTAAATCAGCTGGTGAGACTACTCCTGCTCGATTTTACACCCCTAAGCTACCCTACCCAGCTCCAGCGAAGAAATCGCTCAAAGATCGCGAGGAGATGAAATGCAAGAAGATTCTCGACGAGTTGACCATCAAGCTACTTTTGATTGATGCAATCCAGATGGTACCTTCTATGCGCAGCCTGATGAAGGGGTTAATCTCAGGAAAAATCACAGGAGATAGTGATGTGATGATGGTATCCAAGGAGTGCAGTGAAGTGCTCCATAACAGGGTGGTCAAGAAACTGGTTGATCCAGGGAAGTTTTTCCTCTCCAATTCAGATTGGGAAGAACTTTTCGCGTGCTCTTTATGTGATATTGGCTCCGTTGTCAACTTGATGCCCCTATTCTATTGCCAAACGTCTTGGCTTCAAAAATTTCAAACCCAACTAGGATCTCCTTGGTCTTTGCCGACATATCAGTTAAGTTGCCGCTGGGTGTTCTCGAAGACTTACATGTTCAAATCGACAGTACCGTTGTCCCAGCCAATTTTTTGGTACTTTAACTCCAATGAAGAACCAAAGGACCACTCATCTTGGGAGACCTTTCTTATGCACGGCCGGAGTAATCAGTGATTCTCCGTCAGGAATGGGACGATATGATCTCCAACTAGGAGAGATATTTATGAAGTTTGAAATGATCAAGCTACTTAAGAAACTATGCTGGATGGCAGACGTTCACGATAGATGGAGACGATGATATCCTAGAAGCTCGAATAGGAATGATTGCAAAAATCATATCCAATGATCCAATTGAGGTCGCTCTGACCCGATCCGAAAAGGAGAAGAATACCCAGAACATATATGCTGAGGGTACGCGAAGATGTTGGACTCCAGCAAGAGCATGGAGAGAACGCGTTGCCTTAGCTAAGTCTGGGGAGGGAAAGAAAGGAAAATCTACAGAAGAGACTGCTCCGATTGAACTAGCTCAAAGAACCAATGTAGCGAGCTCAGAGCTCCAAAGGTAGACTTGAGATACCTACCCGCAGGACCCAGGTACGCTTTACTAAGTTCGAATTCGACATAGCCAGTCATTGTGTACTCTGAAATTAGTAATGTGGAACTGCCTGCTTTTATGTTAGCTTCGCAAATATAGTAAAGCATTAGGATATTCCCTAGCTGACATTCCTGGAATTTCCCCTGACTGTGCATGCATAGAATACATCTAGAAGAAGAATCGATGACTTCTGTAGAGCATTAGAGGAGGTTAAGCCCGAATCTAAAAGATGTTGTAAAGAAGGAGATAATGAAACTTCTAGAGGCTGGTGTGATCTATGCCATTTCTGATAGTAAATGGGTTAGTCGTGTTCATGTAGTGCCTAAGAAAGGTGGGATCACAGTCATCACCAATGAGAAAAAACGAATGGATACCTACTAGGACTGTGACTAGCCATCACATGTGCATTGACTTTCGTAAATTGAATGCCGCAACTCGCAAGGATCATTTTCCACTTCCTTTTATTGATCAAATGCTTGAGCGATTAGCTAACTATCCCTACTACTGCTTTTCAGATTTCCATCCATCAAGATGATCAGGAGAAGACGATGTTTACATGCCCATATAGTACATTCACCTACAGGAGGATGCCTTTCGGTTTATGTAATGCTCCCGAAACATTCCAACGTTGCATGATGTCTACTTTTACCGATTTAATTGAGGACATAATGGAAATTTTAAGGATGATTTTAGCATCTATAGGGATTTACCCTACAACTTGTGCAGGGTACTGCAGCGATGCGAAGAAGAAAACCATTACTGCTCCGTGACCATTTCTCCAGCAAGCCAGAACACTTCGTCGCTGTAATCAGAAAGGTGTACCCAATTTGCCCGGCTTCGCAGAACTTGCCAACTATCTGGCGGCTGAGAAAGAATCTGTGGAGTTTTTTGGCAATGAAAAAATAAAAAATTTCAGGGATGCACGACACTACTTTTGAGATGAGCCATATTTATACCGACATTGAAAGGACGGATCGTTTAGAAGATGTGTGACTGAAGCGAAGATTCTAGATATCATTCATCACTGCCACAGATCCTCATAAGGTGGACACTTTGCATTGGTCAGGTCGAAGTATCAAACAGGGAGATCAAGAGCATCCTGCAAAACACAATAAACATCACACGCAAGGACTGGTCGATCAAGTTGTACGATGCTCTATGGGCTTACAGAACATCTTACAAGACCCTGCCTCGGAACTACTCCCTACAACCTGGCCTATGGTAAAGCATGCCACCTCCCTGTGCAGCTCGAGTACAAGGCTGCATGGGCTGTCAAGCTTCTCAACTTCGACATCAAAACAGCAGCAGAAAGGTGCCCATTCAACTCCATGAGTTTAGAAGAGATCAGTCATTTCGGATATGAGAGCTCCAAAATCTACAAGGAGAGAACCAAGGCGTATCATGACAAGAGAATCATCGGCAAGAATTTTCAACCAAATGATCAGGTCCTTCTCTTTAAACTCCAGGTTAAAACTGTTCCCTGGAAGTTGAGATCAATGTGGTGTGGACCTTTCACCATCAAGGAAAGTTTGATCATATGGAGCCGTTGTGTTGCTGGACACGAAGGGCGAATAATTTGTTGTGAATGGTTAGTGTCTGAAAACAATATTTTCTGACACAACCATCGCTGAAGGTGAAAGAACTCCCTTAGGCGATCCATCTTCAGCCTAACGGCTATCCGAGTCAAGCTAGTGACTTAAACCAAGTGTTTGGTGGGAGGCAATCCACCGGTAAGTGTAAATACCATTTAAGATTTCTTTTTCTTTTGTTTAAATTTTTCGTTTTCGTTTCCATTAGTTTCAAGATAAAATTTTCTAATTATATCAGTTCAAGAACAAGAGCACCCTAGGGGAGCAACGTCGCCTTGCTCTTGGTAGGTACTCTGCATCAGGTAAGTATCTCGGAAAAAGGGGGGGGGGAATTACTATTTAAGACCCCACTCCTCCCCCTTTGTCTCCCTCAGCCCCCATTCTCACGATTTCCCCAAAGTTTTCACCCAAAATTTCATAAATTCCTCAATTCTACACGGTTTTATGCAATCCTTGAAGATAAATTGAATAAGTTTTTGCGATCTAACCATCTCTCAAGTGTTTTAAACAGATCAACCAAGGTAACATCTTGACTCGCCATCCAATTCCACGGTTTAAGGGCCGATTACTCTCCCTATTCTTTGCTTGAATATATCAAATCTAGGTTGCTGGACTAAGATTCCCACGGCCATATTTGTTGTTTGACTCAAAAAAGGAAGTTACAAAGTTTTAAAATAAGGGGGGAAGTAATCGATTGGGAAACCTAGGGTTTAAGTCATTCGATTGATTGAATTGTGTTTGGCGATTGAGTTTGGTATTTAGGAGGTTCATGAATCGCAATTGCAATCGACTTTGGAAATAGTATACAACCTTTGCAAATATCCACCGAGCAGAACTCATTCATCTTTTTTGTTAGATGCCTCCAAGAACCAAGAAGAGCACAATTCCGAAAACCCACACTCCAGTTCCCAGCACCATGACTTTGATTCTCTCCCACGTAAAGAAGGACAGCGCATCGACTGCAATGATCCCAACACCCAAACACGCTCGCAAGATAGATGGGTTCGATCTGACTCGCGTCACTATAACGCGTTCCTTGATGTGGCTCCAACCCCATTAGCGTTTCGTTCATGCGGGATCCAAGTGCACGTGGGTATTCATGAAGATGTCCACGCAGTCCTCCATGCCATCGGCATTGACGATTTTGTGCTATTAGACTTAGTCCTTGTTCCAAGACTTGGCTCGTCAATGCCTCGCCACGGCCAGATCTGATATGAGGACACAGACCATCCAATTTTGAGACAGCCTTGTTCTCGTTCTTTTCCCAACGGAATCAAACACGTCCTCTCCATGGACAAGTTCACGAGGTCCTCAACATGGAGAACGAGCCAGCATGTTCTCACGTTCCCCAAGAAGTTTACCACCTACAAAATCCTTTTGGGAACTCATAGCAGATGGAGAATTCAAGTCCGCTCAGGCAAACCGATCTCAGATAAGGAATCCAAATCTTCGGATTGTCGCCATGGTGATGCAGCAACATCCGTTTCACTAAGGAGGACCACAGCAAAGGTAACAAATGGTGAGCTGCAGTTTCTCTACTCGGTAATTGAGGATGAGATCAGGGGATTCGGTGCTAGGATGCCTTCTTCTCAAGTGAAGACAAACCCGAGATTTTGTCTGGCCCAAATCGCTCGTCGAAAAAAAAGGCAAGGGTGCTCCAGACAGAGCGAACGAAGAGCACAGAGCGGTGTGGCAACCTGCTCACCTCGCTTTTCAGGCACTGTGAGGTTGACCTCGCTCCCTACACGTCAATGCGCAGCCAGAGTACATTGACATTCCCTATCTCATCCAGTGCCAGATCTTAAGGGACGAGAGACTTACACATTCATGGATAGGAAATGGAGAATCTTGTTCTGCAAATTGCCGCAACCCTCCATCACCAACATCCAAGACTTCAAAAACATCAGGTTTCTCCCTGTCCTAGGTTCCTTCTGCAAATCCTCGAGGACCTTCCCCGGTGATTATCATCAGCGGACGAGGAGCACCTAACCGACCTGGAACACCCTGACTTTGGACCCTACCCTCTCCAGAAAATTTCAGCTTTATCAAGGTTCTGGATAGAGATGAACTCCACTTAACTGAACATAATCTTGACTGCAATTCTTCTTGTTATGGGCATTAGATCAGGGAAACGAGAACACACTCAGGACTCTTATTCTTTCTATTCATCTTGTTGATCCTGAGTGGCTTGCTCACTTTTAGCCTGTTCCCCACCTTAAACCCTTGACCATTGTTCCACCCTCACGCATTCTGTCCTTTAAGTGTCATATGTGCAGATATGTGCAAAAGGACAGAGAGGAAAGGATCGACACAAACCCTCACTCCTTTCGATTACAGCAAAAGTTCCATAGCAAGGGTGAGAGTGCTCCGAAGAGAGAGAGAGCAAAGATAAGGTGGTCCAAACGGAAGAAAGGAGGAGTAAAAGAAAGGCTGAAATAAAAAACCTCCAGGGGAAACCTTATGTAATTACCTCCTTCTCGTCATCATCATCTATTCTATTAATTAAAAAAAATGGTAGTTTCAATTTTAATTTGCAATGGTCAAAAGATGATGAGAGTGAGGAGAGAAAGTGTCTCTGGTTGGTTAAACCAATGGGTGATGAATCATGATTATACAGAGCGAACAAGGGTGATCTGGAAATTGGAGCGACCGCTCTAAGAGAAGCCGGAAGCAGGAGCGACTGCTCCGAGGAAGAAAACGAGTGGGGACTTGTGGAGATCAATGGATCCATCTTCTCCTGCAATTTTGCGCGATATCCTGCATCCTCAGCAGGAAATGGTAACCCCAAAAACACTATTAGCTAGCAAACAAATACCCTTTTACACGGAGCGCCCTCAACCCTACTAATGCCTATGATAAGAAGCTCACACCCTTATTAATTGAATGTAAGGAGTTTGTGGCTAGAAGATGTGATTTTTGAAGATATGAGATAATAAGTATGGAGTCGATTTGAAAAGTAGTCAGTTGGGGTTTCGGTTAGGAGAGGGCTGCTCCAGTTTTTTCTGGCATGCAAGGTTCAGAGATTCGTGGGCTAAAGTATGGTTGCTGAGAGTATGAGAGTTCCCACACTTTCAAACATTTCTCCATGTGCTTGGTTCTTGACATTGTTTGAGGAAAACAAGGGATCTAAGTCTAGGGGAATTGATATGTTGTGTTTTGACACCTTTTATAGGTACTTTATGAATCGTTCTCGTCTATTTCTAGAGCTTTCTCAGTTCGTTTTGAGTCATATTCAGGTCTGGAATAGGGTTAGATTGCTAAGATGAGACTCATGAAGAAAAGAATGAAATTTGGAAGTTTTCTGCCGTGGAGCAACCAAACAGAGAAACCATCTGCTTGCTCCCGACATTATGGAAAATTCTGAGATATTTCGAGATTTTCCCTAGATACTCTATTCTTCTCACCCTAGCAGTCGCCGCCTCCTATATAAAAAGCCTGTTGTCCCTATTTTCGAAGGCACCTTGGTTTTTACACAATAATTATTGAGACTTGTTTTTGGCAATTTAGCTATCCTTGTAAGGGTGAAGGCCTTCTCTTCTTCGTTTTTAGAGAAGAACCCCCTGAACCCTCCCTTTACTATTGAATCGTCTATGCATTGTTCAATCATGATTTGCGTGTTTTCTTTGTGTCAGTAATGAGTATTTGTTTTGCTAAGTCTAGGGTGTTAGGGTGTTAGATTTACGAGCTAAACATAAATAAGTATTCCCTTGAATGTCTTTATTCACCTTGTTCTTAAAGCTTGCATTAGATTGACCACCTAGTGTATAATTCTAGGTTAACCTATTCATCGAAAGTTAAATAGGTTGCTAGACATAAGTTAAATAAGCTTTGCATCCCTAACCAGCGAGAGTATATGTTAGGGTTATTGTGAGCCTATTGAAATCAATCTAAATGACTGTGGTCGTTTTTAAGCCCAAACAAGAGTTTAGGACAGTTGATATCGATCCACATACGGAACAGGAAACCACGAGAGTTGGGTTGTTGTACCTTGAGTATCTGATTTCTCGACTAGCTTCCACTAAACTTGAATAATTGTTTGGCTCAATTGTATCTAGCACCCCGAATTAAATCACCCTAGGCTAGCATCTCTTTAGCCTGAATTCAAAGCAACCTTCTACGTGTTCCTTGCTCTTCATAAATTTTCAGTTTAAAAAAATTGATTGTCCTAGCTTGATATTAATCCCATAAAGATAAAGTGTAAACTGGTCCTCTGGAATTGAATCTAAAGTATTACAAAGAACCAGGGTTAACTTGACAGTAGCAAAGATCCAATTTTAGTGTATCAGTAACCTCTTTAATGATGAAGGGTCAAAACCAATGAGAGCATAGTTTTCCAGGAAAGAAAGTCAAATGAGAGTTGTACAGGAGTACTTGATCATTCGGTTCGAAATGCTTAGAAATGATTTTCTTGTCGTGATAGGCTTTCGTTCTGTCAATGTACAATTTCGAGTTCTTCGTAGGCGCGATACCTAATTTTGTCTAGCTTATTTATCTGGATTAATCTCTTTTCTTCTGCGGGTTTAGCATCAAAATTTGTCCTTTTGATGGTCCATTATGCTTTATGCGCTAATTTTACAGGGAGATGGCATGCCTTTCCATAAGAGTAGGTGAAATGGGGGTAGTTCCCTAATGGCGTTTTAAATGCTGTTTGGTATGGCCAAAGCGCATCCTCCTATTTCAGAGACCAATCGTTTGGGGTTGATCCTACCTTCTTTTCTAATATTTCTTTGATTTGACGGTTGGATACTTTTACTTGTCCGCTGGTCTGAGGATGATAGGGTGTGGCTACTCCATGGTGACTCCATGTTTCTTGAGTAGTTTTTATAACACTCTGACTCTGTTTATAAAGTGGTTACCTCCGTCTCTTATAATAGTCGAGGAACTCCAAATCTAGGAAAGATGATGCTCTTAAAAAGTTTAACGACTACGTAAGCGTCATTTTTCGGAGTTGCTATTGCTTTGACCTATTTGGATACGTAGTCTACGGAAACTAAGATGTATTTATTTCCATGTGAAGAAGGGAAAGGGCCAATGAAATTGATGCCCCATCGATCAAACACTTCAACTGCAAGTATAATTTTAGTTCCATTTTGTTTCTGTTGCTGGTTTTTCTTGTTCTTTGTCATGGCTTCGCATTTCGCTACGTAGCCTTGAGCATCTCGAAACATAGTTGGCCACCAAAAAGTTGTCCTGTAGAATTTTTGACACTGTCTTAAAACTGGGAAATGTCTGCTGTAATTGGATTCATGACAATGATACGTAATTTACAGAGTTTCGCTTTCAGCAACACATCGTCTCTATATGCCGTCAGAACAATGTTTATACAAGATAATGTTCATCCCAGTGATATCTCCGGATTTCTGTCAAAATTTGTTTTTATGATATCCTTTGAAGTGTCAGGTTCTACTTTGTCCGCCCAAGATAGTTTACTATATCTGCATACCAAGGTCTATCAGAGGTGTTCAGTGCACACACCCCCGACTTAAACTTCTACCTCCGGGAGAATCATTATTTGGAATCGAAGGATTACAACTGACGTTGATATTTAATGGAATGAATATTTCATCGTCCTTTATCGAATGTATCGTCGGTCGAATGGTGTCTGTACAAAATCAATCGATGCTTTATGGCTATAATTACTCGATGGTCTTAGAATTTAGTGGATTGATTCCATTTCATGTGCTGAACTGGACACTACCAACGAAAGTTCGACTATGCTAAGTAAACATTTTATGTTGGGTAAGAAATCATATATAGGGATGTCGTTGTCTACTCTTATTTGTGATAAGTGGTCTACGACTCAGTTTTCGACTCCTTTCTTGTCTTTTACTTCTATATCAAACTCGTGGAGAAGTAAAATCCATCGTAAAAGTCTCGGCTTAGCGACCCTTTTGTTCATTAAGTATTTCAATGCTGTGTGGTTGTGTGAACAACTACTTTTAAACTGACTAGATAGGATCGGAATTTATTGAAGGCAAATACCACGGCAATAATTATTTTCTGTTATCGCATAATTGCGTTGCTCATCATCGAGAGTTCTACTGGCGTATTATATAGCATGCAACTTTTTGTCTTTCCTTTTCCATGTACTAGTGCCTACAGCGAAATCGCTGGCGTCGCACATAATCTCGAATGGTAGATCCCAAGTCTGGTGCTTGGAGGGCCGATATGAGAGCTGATTTGATTTCTCTTAAGGCTTCGAGACATTCATGTGTAAAATCGAATTTTCACCTCTTGGCACAGGAGTGCAGTAAGGGGTTCTAGCAATTTTGCTAATATCTTTTATGAATCTCCTACACAATCCAGCATGTCCTAGAAAATTTGCTAATGTCCTTCACAGTAGTGGGTGGTGGCAGTCCTATCATCACTTCAATATTTGGCCTTGTCTACCTCAATTCGGGCTGCTGAGACCTTGTTTCCCAAGACAATCCTGCTGTTAACAATAAAATGGCATTTTCCCAGTTCAAAGCCATATTTTTCTCTTTGCATCTAGCTAATACCTTATACAAGTTATCGAGACATGTTTTGAAATTTGGACCATATACTGAGAATTCGTCCTTTGAAAACCTCCATGAAGTCCTCGACCATATTGGTGAATATTGACATCATGCTTCTCTGGAAAAGTTGCAGGGGGGAAAAGAGTCCGAATGGCATTCTGCGATATGCGAACGTTCTATAGGGACAGGTAAAGGTGTTCTTTTCTTGATCGTCCGGATGTATGGGAATCTGAAAGAATCCTGAATACCCGTCAAAAAAACAGTAATATTCGTGGCTTCAAGCCTTTCTAACATCTGATCGATAAAAGGGTAAGGGAATGATCTTTTTGTGTGGCAGCATTCAGCTTCCTGTAATCATATAACAAATATGTGTTCGGTGACAGTTCTCATAGATCAATTCATCTTTGTCATTCTTTACTACTGTAATTCCTCCTTCTTCGGAACAACATGAACTGGATTGACCCAGTTGCTTTTCTGAATATTGGGTAAATAACGCCTTCTTCTTAGAAGTTTCATGATTTCCTTTTTAATTACTTCCTTCAGGTTGGCGTTCAATCTCCTCTGATTGCTCAATGGATGATTTGGATTCATCATCAAGGTGTATCCTACGCATGCATAAATCGGGAGAGATTTCCCGGGATGTCATCTAGCGAATATCCGAGAGCCTTGCGGTGCTTCCACAGTTTATCAGCAACAATGCTTGCTCTCTGTTACTCAAGTTGGCATTTAATGATGACATGCATAAGATTTTTCGTAAAGAAATGCGTTTTTAGACCAGCTGGAAGTGGTTTAAGCTCGATTTTAGGTGCTTTCCGCTTTGCTCAATTCATCGGTTACAGAATGTTGTCGATCGATGGGGGTCGATAGATCGAGTTCTTCAATATCGACATTGAAAACTTCTTATGTGGTTTCCATTAACCTTGTATACTATTCAGTCCGATAATTTAACGCAAAAGATGTCGCCTTCAATAGATGTGATTGCTCTCTCTAGAGGATCGTTTGAGCACATATCATTCTTCCGCTAGGTCATAAAGCTAATCGATATGGTAGGTCTGACCGTCGATCATAAGCTGTTTTATATCTTTGCCATGTCAAAGACCATCGATATCCTACCGATGTTAAGGCATATACGTCCTTCTCTGAAATCAATGATCGCTCCGGCAGTGCCCAGGAAAGGTCTTCCTAAGATAATGAGTATATGGGTTCTCGCTCATATTTAAGCACTATGAAATCTGCAGATATATCACAATTATAACGAGAGTGACCCTGGTAGATTGAAAATATGTTAGCCCTGGTATGGGCATGTCCTCAAGTACACTTTCCGGAATTCTAGTGGATCTATCAGCTAAAATGAGAGTGACCCTGGTAGGTTGAAACTATGTTAGCCCCGAGGGTGACTGCAACTGAATAAGGCATCAGGTTACACTAGAGCCTATATCACTGAGGGATCTTTGGAACTCTCATTGCTAATAGTGAAGTCCAGAACCAAAACTACGGGGATAAGGGAGTTTAACTGGAGTTTTCCTTGAATAATATTGCTCACTTCGTCGGATACCATCATAACGTAGTGTTTTGTTTCATGGAATCCTCGCGATGCCGCATCTTTCATGTACTACTTAATAGCAGACGAGATGTGAATCGCATCGTTTAGCGGCATCTCAATGATAACTTTGTCAAACACTTTCTTGCATATTGCTTTTCTAGATGCTTTTTCTTCTTCCATATTCTTAGCGTTTTTGGAGGAATAAGGGGTTTCGGTTGGTTCAGGGTCAGAGTTTCGTTCGCTTCTTGCTTCAGAGCGTCAATCGATTATAGGTTCGGAATGTCGTTCGACTCTCGGTAATGAGTTCCAATCAATGTTTCCTACTTCCGTGGTCTTTCCCTTCAGTTTAGTAAACAATTCCTGAAGGTCATCAGTCTGGTCCAATCCTTCAGTTTTGGGAGGGATTTCGGGATTTTGCTCGTTAATTTCGAGCGGGACAAGAATTCATCGATAGTGATGCACTCTTTAATGCTAACGGTGAGTTGTCGACCGCTTCGTAAAGCTACGACATTGTAATGGCTTCCTGGGGTTAGCGTCCGGTCCACGTCAGAGGTTTCTCGATCTATGAACATCGAGTATTGTTTGAGGAATTCCGAGGCAAGCTGGCGGAAGCTTCCGATTGAGTTTCGCCTGAGGCGAGAGAACCATTCTAGCGCTTCTCTGCGAAGGTTCTCTACTAAGAGGCGGCATTCACCAGCGTCTCCTCTTATTTTCTCTGAGTCTGGCTCTACGCATCGCCGAACTTAACAGCTTGTAGGTGTGCCTTAGGATCAGTAGTTCCATCGTATGGCATCACTTTGACCTTCCTAGGATCCGAAACCCTAGTTTCGGTGATACGAGTAATAAAGGGTGTTTTACGAGCCTCTTCGATCAGTAGAACGATCTCCGGTGCAGTGCTAGTAGCATGGTGGATTTGGGACTTCACCGCCCTGACTTCGGCTACCGTTTTCATGAGATCATCGCGGAGATCGCGGATTTTGAACTCTTGCTAGCATATTTCTTATTTTTTCAGCGTTTGCTGCGAGTGCTACGAGTTTGATCCTCGGCCAGATCTTCGTGTTCTTTCTAGAAGATAGCTTCTTCTTCTTCGTTCACAGGGTTGTCGAACTGGGGTTCGCCCCGAGATGCTCGGCTTCTTGTTCAGCGCAGATGTATGTCTGCGTCTTCGTCTGTAGGTTCGGACTAGCTGCTAGATTCCACGTGGAAACGTTCGATTTCTCCTCCTTCTTTATCTTCTTCGATAGGAGGAAGGTTTTCCAGATTTATCCGTGTAGGGCGCGGGGGGTGACTTTGTAAGGGTGTTTTCCAGACGGCTGCCTTGCGCGTTAGCGGACCGGTCCAAAGGCGTTGCGAATTCGAGTCTTCTCCCGCGCATATCGGTTGTTCCCCGCGGAAAGATGGCCATGTTCCTGGATGTGAGGGTTTCAACCTGTTTAGAGAACGAATTCATGACCTTATCCTGTTCTGCCAACTTCTTCTCAAAAGTCGCGAACATCTTCTTCACCTCCTCGAACGTTGTGGTGTTTGCGTTGGCGTTGACCGCAGTGACGTTCATCGCTGGCGTGTTTTCAACGTTTTCGTCGACGATGTTATCGTCACGAGGCTGTTGGTTGTTGAGATCTGACATGTTTCGATTGAGCGTTGATGGCTGAGAGTTAGATTGATCCGTACCTCCCCTCCTTCTAGCGCCAAACTGAGGGAACCGAATTCACACTGTCAATTTCCGTTAAATTAGGAACGCAGGGTAAACCCTAGTTTCCCAGAGGTCCCAGATATCAGCTAAACCACACGACAATTAATAAGAATATGAAGTAAATACGGAAAACAAAGTAAGAATCGAAAAGAGAGAAAATAGATGTCTTATTCCGAATTTGCGTATGAGCGTATACAACAGGATAGGAGCCTAGGCTATGAGAGTTTTCGGCGAGATAACTAGTTCTAATAACCTAAGACTACAAAACCCTAGTTGAGCCGCAACTCGAATAACAAAAACAGGAAGTTGCCTAAATGTTCTAAGTGCTAAGCTATGTTTGCTCTGAGTAGAGATTTTCATGTGTCCTCTGCATCATCACCCTCAAAGTCCTTATATACTCCTCTCTAGGCGGTTTTTCTCTTTCCCTTTCTGCCCTTGGTCGAATTTATCGCTTTGCGGAAATATTCCTTTTTCCTCGATCTTCATGATTATCTTCGGAAACTTAACATTTATCCTTTGATCTTGACATTTATCCCTTCGAACTTAACATTTATACTTTTCTGCAATAAAATATAAACCGTCACAAAGTTTGGGCTTGATTTTGGATAAAACCGCGAGTGGGTCTTTAGCCGAGCTTTAAACATCGTCGGGCCATTTTCCGACTTAGGCGTTTCTACGATTTTATCAAAATAACATTGCTAAGACAATGTCGTCCGAGAGTTAGGATCTTTCATATGAAGCGTGTGACTCTACATGTTTAGTTAACCGTTATCGTCTCATACGATCGACCCGATCCGTTCTCGAGAAAATGAATTCTTTCGGTAAGGTTCCAATGTCAATCCTGATCGTGACGGAACAAAGATAAGTTCGATCAAGTATCGAAAGAGGGATCTTGATGAGGAAGATGTTAAACTGGATTGATTTTATCGGACTTACCGAACGAACAAGTAAGATTGCTTGTGTCGTCTAACTCGCCTGTTTGACTAGTTTCCTTGTCCAGGTCGCCATACGGGCGAGTTGGCCGTGTCGTGCCTACCAAATTTCCTGTACGGCAAGTTTGCCTTATCCAACTCGCCGTATGGGCGAGTTGGTCGTGTCATGCCATCCAACTCGCATGTATGGCGAGTTGGCTGGTCTGTTCAGTCCAAATCGCCATACGGGCGATTTGGTTGCTTCGGGTTTCTTTCTTTTGAGTTTTGGCATGGAGACTTGCGTTAAGTCGATTTCGAGACCGCATTCGTATAGAAACACAATTTTAGATGCTGATTTTGAGAATACCGTTTTTGCCCCCAACAAACGCATTCTCCCGGTAAGTTTCTGACGTCGATTCCGTCGTAACCGATTTTGACCCCAACACTAGGAAGTCAATATCGAGCTCAGAGCCTCCTCTATGGTTATCATAATCGAATTGCAGACCTATTGGAAAAAGTCCCCCTGGGGTTTAGATATTCCAAGCATTGGCAAGTCATGCTTTATCTCAATCTTTGGAGGTTTAGTGATTTGGTCAGGGATTGCAGCCCCATGATCATTAATGAGTTAGCTTTCTTCGTTGCTTTTATTGTTCATTGGTTCTATCAAGACTACTTCTTACTATCAAATCAGTAAAGGCGTACTTACCTGCTTCCGGCTGATCTATATCAATCGATGTCAATAGAAGTGTGTCGCCCGACAGTAGTGAACTAACGTCAATCGATTCCGGATGAGCTCCGTCGTTCAATTCTTGTTGTCATGAATCCATATTCTCTCCTGAAAGTACCTGCATCATGATCAGGGAAAGAATAATTTAGCAAACAGTGAAGTAAAAATCTATACAATATTCTAAATGAAATCTAATGGCAATAAGAAAGAATCACCAACACATCGCCAAATTTTATGTCGGGTTTTATATCAATCTCAAGTTAACCCTATTTCCCACTTTTACTCTCTCAAATAAGAGGTTCAGTGTAGTACTTAGGGATCAAATCCACATAGACTCTATGATGGCACAATAGACTTATTGCTTTTGAATTAAAGCTAGATGAATGAAAATAAAAGAGATTTCAAGATTCATTTGGTTTGTGAAGATCAAATTAAGGGATTAGATTTAGGTGAAATACTCATGTAGAATTAGGTAATGCAGACCAATAGATTGCTAGGGTTTTAATTAAGTAACGTTCTCGGACTCAAACCTTAGGGTTTAGGAGATCGCTCTCGCGCATCTCAGCTGAGTGTCGATCGATGTCCATAAGGTGGTGTCATGGTTTGATGGGTTCTCTGAACTTCCAATTCAACTCTAGTTTGTTACCAATTATTTAGATTCTTTAAGATAGGTTAAAGGTCATAATCAAGCTCTCGCTTGCGCTATGGACCATAACTTCTAAGATTTAGGTAATCAAATTCAACTTAACAATAAGAGCAACTTAAACAACGAACCAATAAGATTACCCTAACAATTCTATAAAATCAACAAGACATTACTACCATTGAAGAACCCTAAATATAACAATGAATTACTCAGAAATAGAAATAAAGAACATGATTAAAGTATGAATAAATTGCATAGAATAAACTGAGTAAAAAGATAAAGTGTTCAAGATCTTCTCTGTAATGATGATTAGATCTCTCTCTCCAAAAGATGTAACAATGTGTTCCAACTCTCAACTCTAAAACTTGTGTGTCACTTAGAAGAAAATCCTCTCTTAGGTCTTCTAGGCTTAGGTTAAAACTAATATAGAAAACCATAATAAATAGTCTAAATTTTGGCCAGGGACTTGTCTTGCAAATGATGAAACTTCTGGGTAAAACTTGTAATTTCTCAAGCCTTCATTAATCTCGCAGTCGACTTGGCCGTCGATCGACGCAAAGTGTGTGACGTCGATCGATGGTTCACGAATAAACTGGATCCGACTCTGAGTATTCTGGCCGAGCATCCTAAATACTCCAAAATAGCTCAAAATCTCCAATTGCTTCTAATGAGTACCTAGACCAGTAAATACTCTTTTTTATATGCATTTGGTATTGTTTTAGAGTATTTACAGGTCAAGGTACTCATTGGAAGCAATTGGAGATTTTGTGTTATTTTGGAGCATTTAGGGTGCTCGGCAGAAACTCAGAGTCGGATCCAGATTTATGAGTGAACCATCGATCGACGTCAAACACTGTGCGTCGAGCGACAGCAAAGTCGACAGCGAGATTGGTGAAGGCTTGAGAAATTACAAGTTTTACAAGAAGATTCATTATTTGCAAGACAAGTCCTTGGCCAACATTTAGACTATTAATTAGGGCTTTCTATCTTAGGTTTGACCTAAGCCTAGAGGACCTAAAAAGAGTTGTCTTCTAAGTCACACAAGAGTTGGAACACCTTGCTACATTAATTGGAGAGAAAGATCTGATCATCATTACAGAGAAGATCTTGAACTCCTTTTCTTTTTACTCAGTTTATTCTATGCAATTTATGCAGAATTTATTCATGTTCTTTATTGCTATGTCTGAGTAGTTCACTTTTAGATTTAGGGTTATTCAATGGTGATAATGTATTACTGATTTTGTAGAATTGTTAGACAATCTTCTTGGTTCTTTTTTTTTAAGTTATTCGTAATGCTAAGGTGAACTTGATCACCTCAACCTTAGAAATTAGGGTTCTATAGCGCAAGCTAGAGATTGGTGATAACCTGATTCTATCTTAAACAATCTAAATAACGAGTAACAAACGAGAGTTGAATTAGAAGTTTATAGAACCCATCAACTGGGAAACCAATACTGTTTAGAATGAGCCTCGATCGATACCACTTTGTGGGCATCGATCGATACTCAGTTGAGATGCAAGAGAGCAATCTCCTAAACCCTAAGGTTTGAGTTCAGAACGATGCTTAATAAAACCCTAACAATCTATTAATCTGTAGTATCTAATCTTACCTAAGAATTTCCCCTAAGTCTAATCTCTTAATTGGATCCTCACAAATCAAATCAATCTTGAAATCGCTTGTATTGTTATTATTATAATTCATCCTAGCTTTAATTCAAAAACAATAAGTCTATTGTGAAATCCTAGAGTCTCTGTGGATTCGATACCTAAGTACTAAACTGAACCTCTTATTTGAGAGAGTAAAAGTGGGATATAGGGTTAATTTGAAAGTGAAATAAAACCCCACATCAAAGTGGGAAATAGGGTTAATTAGCTCCGGGGACTCGTTCTTATTGCCATTAGATTTCATTTAGAATATTGTCTAGAATTTACTTTATTGTCTGCTAATTTATTCTTTCCCTAAACCTCATGATGTAGGTACTAAAAGGAGAGAATATGGATTCAGGACGACAAGGATCGATCGACGGAGCTCATCCGGAATCGATCGACACTGGTCCACTACTGTTTGGGCGACACCCTTCCATTGCCATCAATCGATACCTATCAGCTGAAAGCAGGTAAGTACACCTTTACTGATTCTGATAACAAGAAAGTAGTCTTGATACAACCAATGAACAATTAACGAAACGAAGCAAGCCAACTAATTAATTATCATGGTGCGCAAAAAAACAATTTAGTGGTTTTCCTACCGAACACCCAAACGATCACATCAAGATGCTAGAAGACATGGTGAACGACGATTTCAATCGCTGCAAACTTTTTCCTTTCTCCATAGAAGGTGACG
The DNA here is from genome assembly GCA_905132765.1 of Moricandia arvensis. Classification (NCBI taxonomy): domain Eukaryota; kingdom Viridiplantae; phylum Streptophyta; class Magnoliopsida; order Brassicales; family Brassicaceae; genus Moricandia; species Moricandia arvensis. The sequence continues at coordinate 29,100 of CAJHQP010003168.1, read as the reverse complement.
CAAGGAGGTGGCTGAACCAGCTACCACCAGGATCCCTGACTTGTTGGGAAGATATTAGAAGCGCTTTCATCAATAACTTCTTTGACGCGGAGAGATATTGGGAAGCAAGAAGATAAATATCCACATTCATTCAAGGTAGTCAAAAATCCTTTAAAAACTCCTGAACGAGGTTCAAGATCTACCAACTTTCGTGCCTGCACCATGGATTCTCAGAACCTCAACTCATCAACACTTTCTATGGAGGACTAAACCTAGATTATCAAATAATCCATGATACAGCCAGCGACGGAACTTCGGCACCCGAAGCCCTGCAAGTGCTAAAAGGCTGATAGAAAACATAGCTTGAGGTAGAGGTTTCGAAAAGAGATACACCGAAAAGAAGGCACCACCAATGTTCACGGAGGAGAAGCACTCGATCCGAGTTAGAAAAAATCTGGCTGTAGTTGCGATCCTTCTGGACGTACATGGCTTGTGTCAGCATTATGCTGAAGACGATACTGTTTCTTCTGAGTTCGAAAAACGAGTTGAGTTCTCTGATGTGATGAATCCGAACGATCAACGATTTAGGAAACGCGCTGGCAGTTTCGCAAGCAGCTACGATAATACTGTGAACAGACACGAAAGAAGTTCAAAGTCAAGAATGAATCAAGTCTTCACAGGAAACTGTAGAATAGAGGCCGACCTCAATGAAAACTTAGATCTTATATACTAGAGATGACTGAAAAATTTGAAACCCTGAGCGAACACATTAAGAGGATCGACAACCAAGTGGCGAGTAACGCTATGTCTATGCAGGAGAGAGGAAAGATTTTTTACCTGGTAAAACAGACGCTAACCCCAGTAGCCATTGCAATGTCGTAGATTTAAGAAGCGGTAGAAAATTCACCCCTGGCGTTAAAGAGAGCATCATCATCAATGTATTCGAGAAAATTGCAATAAATGAAAAAGAAAAACGCATCCCATCCCGCTTGAAATTTACGAGAAAGATCCTGAAATCCTTCCGAAAACTGAAGGTCGATCGACACTCCGAGCCTATAATAGATCAACGCTCTGACCCAAGAATCGATCGACACTCTGACCCAGAACCAACCAAATTGTTCCTCTAAAAAAATGCTGAGCAGAAGAAAAGCAATATGCAAGACAGCGTTTAACAAAGTAAACATTGAGATGCCACTAAGCGATGCCATTAATATCTCGACTGCCATTAAGCAATACGTGAAAGATGCGGCATCACGAGGATTTTATGAATCACAACACTGCGTGATGATGGTATCCGAAGAAAACTCCAGTCAAACTCCCTGATCCCGGTAGTTTAGTTTTTGACTGGACTATAAGCGATGAGAGATTTCAAAGATCCCTCTGCAATTAGGCTCTAGTGTCAGCCTGATGCCTTATTTCGTTGCAGTCACTCTCGGGCTAACACAATTTCAACCTACCAGGGTCACTCTCTTTTTAGCTGATAGATCCACTAGAATTCCGAAAGGTGTACTTGAGGACGTGCCGCATACGCATTCTTGACTGCGATATTCTTGCAACTTTCATAGTGCTTAAATATGAGCGAGAAACTCGAAATCCAATTATCTTAGGAAGACCTTTCGTGGCCACCGCCGGAGGGATCATTGATGTCAGAGAAGGACGTATAGGCCTCAATGTTAGGAAGATACCGATGGTATTTGACATGGAAAAGATAATAAAACAACTTTTTTATTGACGGTCAAACCTACCATATCGATTACCTTTCCGACCTAGAAGAAAGAATCATTCATAGATATGTGCTCAAACGATCCTCTAAAGAGAGAAATAACACCTCCTAAAGGTGACATCTCTGCGTTAGAAGATCGCACTGAAGAGTATACAAGGTTAATGGATGCCACAGAAGAAATTTTTAATGTTGATCTTGACGAACTCAATCTGCCGACCCCCGTCGATCGACCACCCGATGTCACCGTCGATCGAACAACGTACTGTGACCGACGACCAGAGCAAGGAAAAAGCACCCAAAATCGAGCTTAAACCACTTCCAGCCAGCCTAAAATATGCCTTTCTTTACAAAAACTCATATCTTGTCATCATAAATGCAAACTTGAGCAGCGAAGAGCAAGCACTGTTTCTGAATAAACTTTGGAAGCACCAAAAGGCTCTCGGATATTCGTTAGATGACATCCCTAGAATCTCTCCCAATTTATGCATGCATAGGATACACCTTGATGATGAATCCAAATCATCTATCGAGCATCAGAGGAGGTTGAACCCCAACCTAAAGGAAGTAGTTAAAAAGGAAATCATGAAACTTCTAGAAGCATGCGTTATTTATTAGATCTCAAATAGCAATTGTGTCTGTCCGGTTCATGTTGTCCCAAAGAAAGGAGGAATCACCGTGGTATATAATGACAAAGATGAATGATCCCTACTAGAACTATCACCGGTCACAAAACATTGTTATAAATCATCTCACTCAGGCGAACAACTACTTACAACATAGCAGTTGCGCATCATAGTGATCATTAACTCGTTCTCTATCTGCTTTATCAGTCTCGGATCATGTTAGCTCCTCGCCAAGCCACCGAGTTAAAACGATATATAGATATACATACGATATGGTACCTTTTATTTGCTCAGATTAATATATAATAGATCCTCCTCACCCATTATACATACTCTGAGGACCGAAGTGCGCGCGAGAGAACTTAAGAGAGGTGTTAGTGTGGTGGGTAATGGCATCATTCGACCATTATTCGCAACCTGCACTGCCTCATGAAGACACTCCTCGCTCACGCCCCTCCACGACTTCAGAGATCGCGGACTCACTGGTGCGGAGTATATCTTCACGTGACTCTCGCTCGAGGACCTTCAATGTGTAGAGTGGGGGACCCTCATGAAGTGCTCACGCGCGCATATATACTTGGGCATCTACTACGGTCCACAAAAGATATGACGCAAGAACCATTAGTGCCTTTCACGTGAAGTGGAGAGGCGAGGCTACTAGTTAGATTCGAAGAAAAAATCTGGTTTTGAACTAGGAAAATTGCCATTTATGGTCACGACACCAGCAGAATTGTCTTGGGACACCAAGGGTCTCTTAGCAGCCGGAACTTGACGTTCGCTACAGAGAGAAAAGACTATACAATAAGATTGATTTGACCATCCTCCCGACACACCAATAATAGGTCAAAGACGTTTAGTAACGGTTTCTCCTAGACGATGGCGTGGCGCCTTGTCTATGAGAGCCGTATTTACATATATATATACTAAATTAGGACTCTGATCCTCTTTATCCTCCTCCTCGCTCGCAGACTGGTGAAATTCAATTTTACACTGACAAAGTCTCGACGCCTTTAAAGAAGATCAGACATCCTCACACTACGTATCCGCCCGTCTAGAAGTATATCCAAGTATCGCGGGCATCAAGGGATATGGGACTCTCAACCATCACAACGAGATATGGGTTGCGCACACCTGCGCGGATATGCCATAGTGTGGTCACGCAAGTACTCCTTCTCGGCGCCAAAGGTCCAGGGCTACCGGCACTCTCGGCCGATGATACTCCTCTCGCACACCCACGGCTTTGGAGAGTGCCTACACTCCTGCATATATAATCTTTAAGAAACAATCAACAGGACACCACCCCGAAAAAGTCTTGAACAACACTATGATATCGCACGTCCACTGTAAGTTGTACCAGAACCAAGTAGCAATCTCAAATCTGTATGTCTGAAATCACTATACATATAGTTTGATCGGTGATTCTCATGACACCACAGCCCGATGTTAACCTTCCTAGAATCGATACTCCAAGAGCTTGGCGGCCATAATACAATCCTGATGATGCAGCAATATATACACGTTCATCGTCGAACACACAAAGCTCGCGCTCCGACAGAAGACAGCTCGCAAAGAAGATACGTTGAAATCTCACGACAACCCCTCTGATCCGTCAGAAACGATCTCAAGTTCGCGGAATGTACTCAGTAGCGCGCCTGTGCACCTACAGTTCCTGATGCGAGAGGCACCGCCGTTCCCACAAAATCAGCCACACTGCCGTTAAATGCTGTGAGAGTGAAGTGTGGAATAGCGATCGCACCTGAAAGAGGTGGCGTCCCTGACTAAGAAGCGATAACTGAATACATATAAATCTGAGTCACTAAGAATGGATTGAGAGTCGAGCCAGTGAGCGAGCACAGGTCTATTCCTCTAATCTGATACACTCTTCTCACTACGGAGCCGATATTTACGACAGTGGACGAGATAGCTATAAGCTCGGATAACAATTTTGATACTTCATCTGTCTATGGCAATGCTCCCTCTCAAAATCGAGGCCTGGCTGGAGAAGTGCCCTAGAAAGACGGACTGTGGAAGGTTTATGTCCTCGGCCAGGCACTCAGATAGAGAGAATAAGTTCCGTTCTGGTGATTCTAGATATGCATCAAGATTCTATTCGGACTACGGCCCAGTATTAACTCTTACATTGTTACTCACCCAATGACACAGCAAAGTAAGCTCTTCGTAGTGGTTTTGATCGTGCGAGCATGCTATCCTCGATCCATAAACGCAGAAGTCCCGATGCTCACGTCCACACCTCTATTGAGACCACAGACCATACGTGATAGCAAGAGTGTGAGCCCCGTGCGCTACGCACGCTCTCTTGACTCTCATAGTGCTTCTTAGCGGTCTCTCTCATCTATTACTATACTTTATGAGTGGTTTATTGAGACACCACATATAAGCGTGTGCGTAGCGGATTCTTTGGGCGGGCAGGTGCAGGCAGTGTGGTGTGAGCCACCAGCAACTCTCTCACACACTCGCCTATACAGTTTTTTGGACCCCACCAACGTTTAACTTAGCTGGCTCCGCAACAAATAGGTTTACAGCACGTCCTCATACACTGCCGCGACCTCATCTTACTCTGGCTCGGGCTCACGCGTCATGTAACTTCAAGTAACATCTGAGATTTCTACCTGACTTAACACTGCTGTTCGTGCTGCACTTACCCCCACTACATATTTGCGAAATTTCTTTTCTTTCCCCGCCGCTGGATTGCCACTAAATAACTCTACGAGTGCGGCCTGATGGCCGCGGCGCACGCCAGTGTCTCCCCCAGCTTAATTTCATCTTGGAATCTATAATCAAGCGCATGATATCCAACCCAAATAATAGCTGGGCCACGACCCTGCTGCTTTATGTGGACTGGTCTCCCCAGGATTCAGTACAACCGTCTCCTCAGTCACGCTCCCACAGTCATAGTTTTTAGTAAATATTCATAAGGTGAGTATCCCTAACACTCCTATATTAGTCATTACAACGCGCCCAATTATGCCGTCTTATCAAATGAGCTATCCTCTCTCGTCGACTCTCTCTTGAGTTGTTCCAATTTGATTATGCGCTCTCAGGTAGTTATCGTAACTAGGTATTTGATAGTTTAAGTTGAATGATAAGAAACATGGATTAGCCAAAAGTATGAATGCTAGGTTAAGTTAATATCCATCAATTGAGTTGTTTCTTAATGCTTTAATTCTAACGTAGCTAACTAGGATCTCAAAATTAAGACATGGACGACTACGAGAGTAGGTTTTGTGCCAGAATAGATTCCATTGAACTAGGTTTTAGGCGCATGCGAGAGCTGGTATAATTAGCTTGGTGAACATATAAAATACCGTTCACACTTCCTTCGAATTTCACCGTCGATCGATGGTCTTTCCTTTTGCTCGCATACGAGAGTTGGAGTTAAAAGGGTCAGAATAGTTAATATTTGAGTTCTAGAATATATACATTTTCGTGCTTTTTATTCCTTATAATTCATTGAGCTTGAAAACCCTAGATCTAGCATATTTACATTTGCATCAAGTTAGCTTATTATCAAATTTCCATATATATAACATATTTCCATATTGCATCCACACCTTTCAATAAGGAATATTTTCTTAACTGATTACTTGTTCGCAATATATATATAATCACCTAGCTTAATCTTTAGAAATAAGAAATCTATTGTGTGCCATTGTTCTTTATGAATTCGATCCCTAATTACTATACATGATCTCTCTTGGCAAGAGTATTGTTTTGTGTGTTAAGATTAAGGGTTAATTTGACAGTTAATTGTATATGATATTTACACCCTGCTAGAACAATAAACAGACTGATGTCAAATTTGGCGCTCTTGCCGGGGAACATTGATCGCCGGTAAATTTAAATTCTAGGATTTAGTCTAGGTGTATTTACTTTCAAGTTACTAATTTTTTTTTGTTTTTCAGGTGCATGCAAATGAGTACCTTGAGAATAAAGGACATGAATTACTATTCTCATACCCATAGAAACCCGAACGTACGATCCGCAAAGAAAGACGACAAGCATCGATCGACGGCAAACTACTCAGGCGTCGACCAACACTTCTTTACGGACAGCATCGACCGACATCAGAACTCTAGCATCGACCTACATTGATCACTCATCATCGATCGACAGAATTTCACCCTCATCGATCGACGACAGCAGACGAGTTCAATTGGTTGCACCTATTGTAGTGGTTTAGAATGAGAATGGAGACTTGCATGACCTCAACAGTCACCTGCGTAATGCAGCAGGTCAAAGGATAGACAATCACAGGGCTGTAATCCCTGATGCAGAAGCAGAAGCAGACGATGCATTAGCTCAACCACAACCTAACGCCTAAGCTGCTCAAAGAACGCAGGCTGACTACAACCGTCTAGACCAGTTCTACGCCAACAGATCCGCCATTCGTCCTCCAGCTTTTTAGAGAAACAATTTTGAGATCAAGCCCGCTTTCTTCGGACCTGTAGCATAGACGCCTTACCATTGGTTGCGACACGAGCACCCTATGGACCATCTGGAGCGATTTGAGTATCTATTGACTGCCATTAAAGCCAATGGAGTCCCTGAGAAATATATTTTTGTAAGCTCTTCAACTACTCAATTGCTGGAGAAGCTAGTATTAGATTAAGCAATCACCACCATGATCTTTGACATCCTGGACTGACATCAAGAATGTATTCTTGAGTAACTTATTTGATGACGCGAAAGCAGAAGATCCGAGGAGCAAGATTGCTACTTTTTCGCAAGAACCTTCAGAGTCTTTCAGACATTCATGGATCAGATTTAAGTCATACCCGAGAGACTGTCCACATCACGTGTTCAGCGAAGGGCAGCTTCTTAGCACTTTCTTCAGAGGTATTGGATTAAAGTATCAGATGGCATTGGACACAGCTAGTGACGGAAATTTCAGCACCATGAGCCCCGAAGAATCTACAAGATTGATTGATAATATGGCATCTAGCAGCAGTACCAAGAACACATATTTTGAGAGAAGGACATCGGCTCCAGCTGTGAGCAAGGTGCATATTTAAGAGGTCAAGGCAAAACTGGATAATGTTTAGTAATTTCTCAAGAAGCAGGTTACCTTTGCAGAGGTAGAAGCAATTGAGTCTGGAGAAGTTGAGATTGAAGAAGAGGATGTAAACGACATTGATGGTAATGATTTCCAGAGACAAGGGAATCCAGGTTTCAACAGGAACTCCTATGGTACTAGTCAAAGGAGTAACTTTAATCAGAGTTCACAACGAAGGCCCTACAACAACAACATGACTTAGGGATCTTCTTAATACCAGAATCCTCCTCCAGAAGGTCAGGAAAGCAAGATTGAAGCAGTGGTTGACAAAATTTTAGAGGGACAGCAGAAGATGACTGTTGATTTCAATGGAAAGATAGATAGTATGTACCTCAACCTCAATACTAAGTTCGAAAGCCTCAGCACTCATGTGAAGAAATTGGAGAATTAAGTGATGCAAACAGGTGAGACCATTAAGAAGCATGAGAGCTTGATTAAGGAGAAAATAGAGGTTGGACAAAATCACCATGGCAATGCATTGATTGACGATGATTTCTGGCAGGAAGTCAAGAGAGAGAAGCCCCAAAGCAGCGGTTTTCATGTCGAAATTCCATATCACTCGGCACTTCTCATTCGCATCGATCGATACCAATCAGTGTAAATCGATCAACGATGAAGCCTACATAATCAGTGGCTACGTGTGAATCGACCAACATCGATCGACACATAACTCATAACATCGACCTAACAGTGTGACCTACGCATCGATCGATAGTGCGACCTCAACATCTATCGCAAGATGAGGAAACCAGTTCGACTACCGAACCTCAATGCAAGTTTGATTGTACGTCCACACCGCGACAGTTTCAGAACAGAATACAGACACATCTAAAGCTATGGATCTTGATAGAGAAGATGAGGGACACTCAAAGAGGAGGCAAAAGATCCCCAAACATCAACGCAGAGAAGCCAATGAAAAGGAGATAGATACCTCTGCTAAAATAGTTTTTAAAATTCCTCTAGATATTTCTTTTGATGAAGCTTATTATACTCACAGATTGTAGATTTTTTTCAGGGAGACAGATGATGATATACAGATAATATTCAATCACCTTAGAGAGAAGATGAAACATAGGACCTGTCTGAAGAAGAAAAGTGAGCCTGGAAAATTCGTGGTTCCATGCTTCGTCAATGGAAACAAATATCCCAACGCCCTTTGTGACACTGGATCATCAGTGAGAATTATGCCAAAGTATATAGAAGAGGAGTTGAACCTGATAGTGGAACCCTCCAAAGATTCTTTCACATTCGTAGACTGCTCAAGAGTGAAATCAGGAGGGATGGTAAAAGATGTTCCAGTGCTGAACAACAATATCTTAGTCCCAGTAGACTTCCATGTGATAGACATCAGGATAAATTGGAACTCTTTACTACTACTTGGGAGAGCATTCATGGCTACTGTGGGAGCCATATGTGATATGAAGTTTAAACATGTTGTATCTATCTCTAATTGATCAAAATATTTTTTATGAACTTGTTAAGAATAAGAACAAGGCTAGTCTGATTGAATTGTCTAATGATGCAGAGCTTGTGGCCACATGCTTCTGCGATTACGAGTTCAATAAGGAATTGGAGAAGGAGCATCAATCGATACCCAATCCACACCATTGATCGACGGCCTTACAGTTCAACAATCAATCGACACCCACCCTATAGAATCGATCGACACTCCAACTTCAGAACCAACCAACACCTGCCATGCAGATTTCGTTTACAACCCATCCTACCACCGAGGGATTGCTATGGAAGAGGCTGATGTTTTCATATTTCCCATCAACTAGGAAAATCGACATCGGTCGATGGTAACCATACACTATCGATCGATACTGGGAATGAAGCAGAGATCAAACTAGGTTCCGCTGCCGAACGCGAAAGGGAATTTGTTATCTACAACCAGATGAGTTTGGTATTATGAGAGATCCAGATGGTCATGCAAGAGCTATGGATGGCAGAATTCTACATGTCACGAAGGAAGATGTGGCAGATATACTTGTAATGGCCAATGGAGCTGGAAACCTTTTTGGTCACCAGAATGATCATCGAGCATCGATCGGCGGTCACCATACACCATCGATCGACACCCGTCAGACCTACCAAGGATACAGTTGGTCTTACGAAGAATACGATGCAGATTACATAGAGGAAGAACTGATTGAGTCTCGCGGCCTGGCACTAGAAGAACGTGACTGGGTAATGAACGCGAAAGTGGATAATCGAGCATCGATTGTCAGCATATTTTGGCCATCGAACGACTTCAAATGAAAACCAGAACAAGTAATTGGAGCAGAAGATACAGGAGATGGTTATCTCAGACCAGATGAGTTTGGAATTTTTAGAGATACAAAATGGCGTGCACGAGATCTTTATGGGAGAATTCTAAATCTACTAAGGAGGATGTAGCAGACGCCCTTGTTATGGATAATGGATCAGGAAATTTATTTGGACAACAACAACACGCATCGATCCACGCACAGGTACCGGCATAGATCGACAACACGGAGCAGAAACACGAGCCTATCCACAATCAAACATCGACCGACGGCATCATCATGCCATCGATCGATACTGATTTCGACAGACAGAAGTACGCAGCAGAAAAACAATTAGAAGACAAGTACAATGAGATTGCTTTTTCTCAAAGCCTGATGAAAGAAGGTATTTCTTTGCAATTGAAGGATATATCAGCAACTACAGCTGCCAGACATAGAATGCTACAACGCATTATTGAGAATCTACAAAGGAGAATGCATTCAGTGGAGGTTACTAAGGAGATCATAAAGAATGAGAAAGCCAGAGGAGATGAAGCAATGAGAAACTTCATTGGTACATGGTTTCAGAAGAGCAAAGAAGATGTAGACATTTGTTTCAAAGTGTTGATCCACCTCCATTCTAGTCAGAAATTTAATACGTCGAGCTTAAGACTATAACCAAGCGATGAGTGGGAGGTAACCCAATGTTTAGTAAGTTTTTATTTAGTTTTTTTTCTTAAATACTACTTATTTTCGAGTTTTACTTTGTTTTTATAAACTATTTGAGTTTCCATCGTTCGACACCATAGAGGCACCATCGGTCGACGTTCGAGCGCAACCATCGGTCGACATTCGATCGCAACCATCGGTTGACATTCGATCGCAACCATTGATCGACCACACCCACCTACCATCGATCGACACTCTCTCACAGAGAGAGGTATCGAGTTTTATACATAAGCTATTTACTTATGATTTGATTTTTCTTAACAAATCCAGGGTGGATTACACTGGGGACAGTGTAATTTAAGTCTGGGGGAGGTTCTCTAATTTTATTTGATTATTTTATTGATTTTTATTTACAATATTATAAGTTTTTCAAAAAAAAAGAAGTTTTTATTGAGTGAGGAAGAGGACTATTATCAAAACTTACTATTTACTAACCACACTTTACCACCATTAGTAGAAAGCTGTTTGCAGAGATTACTAGAGATGCCAAAGTGGATCATCATCCCACTATATGACACTGGATTAGAAAGTTTGAAGGAATCGAAGCTGATTTCCAACACTAATCCTAACATTATCTGCTTGCTTTGGGATTTGGTATACATTGGATCAGATTTTTTTCTGCAAGTCTGGAAGGTAAAAGTTGTGTGCTTCTGATTCCCCTCTCTCTCCCGTTCAGATTAAAAAAGGAGTGAAATAGGATTTGGTTGCTACAACCATTAAAGCTTGATTCATATGATCCTAGAAAGAGATAAAGGTCAAAAAGAAGTGAACACGATCTGGTGGCAAAAACCATTAGGGATTGATTCATGGAAGCCTATCCAAATATCTCAATTATTAAAAAAAAATAAAATGATACCCTCAAAAGAAGGGAGACATTGACTGAGAGAAGTGAGAAGAGAGAGAGGAAAAGCATCCGAGAAGACTACATGTGTGTTCAGAGACTTGTAGAGGTAAGAGTCCATATATCCTTTGATCGATACTTCCAAGGTAAAGCCTGCACTTTGATTTTATGCAAAGAAATGAAATTAGTAGAGGGGCGAGTCAGACTAGTATTCGCTAAGTTGTTGGTAGAATGGATTTTGTTGCTATACTAGGAAAGGGTATATAAAGTTTCCCTGTGATTGAATTGATAGTATGTGGCTGCAATAAAGTAAGGTGACAATTATATTTAGACATTATGTGAGTCTTCGCTTTTCAAAACCTCTTTCGCAAGCTTGTTTGCTTGAGGACAAGCAAAAGGTTAAGTCTGGGGGAGTTGATATAGCCTATTTAGTAGCAGTTTTAAGCCATGTTATAGGCTCTATTTAGGGTCTATTATGTGTGTCTAGGCTATGTTTTAAATCTTTACATGTCCATGTACGTTTTGGAGATATATGGAGATACTTGGAGCTTTTGGACCATTTAGAAGAGAATAATCCGTAGCTGATCATTGAGAGAGTCGAAGCACAAGACTGTCGTCGATGTACGACATTACCTTGGCGTTGACCGATGTTACATAACCAAGATCAATTGATGTTTCACTTCTGCCATTGATTGACGTCCAAATCGCAGACAGCCCATTTCAAGCCCAAGTTAGAAATAAGACACAATTTTACAAGATTACCCCTGGACGAGTTTTGACCTATATTTTAGGGTTTATATTTATACTTTATGTATGAAACCAAAGGAGTGGGGGTGAGAAAGGTGCAGTGAGCCAGTGTACGTGTGTGTGTGTGTGTGTGTGTGTGAACAAGTATTCCATCATAGTTTTAGGATTTAGGAGAGAAGATTCATAACTCTTTAGGGAGATCTGTATTGGAACCCCAATATTTTATCTATGCATTATATTCAGATTATTATTCTTACTTTGATTATGTCTGAGTAGTTATCAACTAGATTTAGGGTTGAATGATAGCAAACATGGATTAGCCCAAAAGTAGGATTGCTAGGTTAAGTTAATATCCATCACTGAGTTGTGCTTAATACTTGAATTCTAGAGTAGCTAACTAAGATCTCGAAAGTAGGACATGGACTACTACGAGAGTAGGTTCTGTGCCAGAATAGACTCGATTGAACCAGGTTGTCAGGCGATACAAGACTGGTCTAATTAGCTTGGTTAACATATCAAATCTCGTTCACACTTCCTTCTGATTTCACCATCAATCGACACCAGGCCTTAGTCGTCGATCGATGGTCTTTCCATTTTCTCGCATACAAGAATCGAAGTTAAAAGGGTCAGAATAGTTAATATTTGAGTTCTATAATATTTACATATCCGTGCTTCTTATTCCCTATAATTCATTGAGCTTGGAAACCCTAGATCTAGCATACTTACATTTGCATCTAGTTAGTATATTATCATATTTCCATACTGCATCTACACCTTCCAATAAGGAATAATTCCTTAAACTGATTACTTGTTACCAATATATATAATCACCTAGCTTAATCTTTAGAAATAAGAATTTATTGTGTGCCATTGTTCTCTGTGGATTTGATCCCTAAATACTACACATGATCTCTCTTGGCAAGAGAATTGTTTTGTGTGTTATGATTAAGGGTTAATTGATAGTTAATTGTTTAGGATATTTAAATCCTGCTAGAACAATAAACATACACATGTCAGATATATGGTAGAGGAAGAAGAAGAAGAAGGATATGGACAGTTGGGAAGAGTAGAAGGAGCCGATATTAGTGATCCGACTTCAGCATCGTTTGACACTGAGACTTCAACATCGACTGGCATTAAGACTTCCAACATTGATCGACACTAACCCCTGTTGTCGATCGACACCATCTTGGAGCTAGAGAAATTCGTGAAGCAATTGGATGAAGCACAACCTGAAGATTTGGGCCAGGACTAGGAGCAGAAGCTTAATGATGATCAGCACACTTAGAAAAGAGATCTGGAAACTTCACGAAACGCTGGCATCGATCGACACCCACCGGAGAGCATCGATCGACAGCCACCCAAATTCATCGATCGAGAGCCACCCAAATTCATCGATCGACACCCATTTGATGATATCGATCAACACCCATGGCTGGAGGAACCATATTACGTGATTGAACCATACTGTCCCAGAACATATATGACCACCTATCTGCACAGAAGAGGCTGCTGGTTTTCGCAAAAGAGTGAAGAGGGTACATGAACCTGTGAATTTTGTGGTTCCATGCTCTGTTTTAGAGGTCAAAATTCCTATTCCACCAGATAAAAGTGTGCATCTGGGTTCCTACAGTGTGGTATTTGATGATCAAATGTATGCGGTAGCTTCTCAGAGAGGGTTGAGATATAGAATTGATGTCGACAAAGGCCCAACATAAGCCGTATTGATTGACACCAGAACTGAACTATCGTTAGATCGACCACAACAGTAGAGCGTCGATCAACACCCGTCACGTATCACAGAAGAAAAAGTTTGAAGTGTGTCAAAATATTTTTGATGGAGGCATCACGAGATCAGACAAATCTGGGGGAAAGAAGAAGAGGAATTGGAAGAATAGGAAAAGGACCAAGGACGGTCATCAGTTATCATTGATTCCCCACTTCTCAGATGGTTTCAGGAAGTACAGAGTGCGTAGAAGATGCTTCTGGCAGCCATTTGCAAAGCTTCGAGCACTCTTTATTGCTTAGATGATAGACAAAGGAGAAGTGTCTATGGAGGCTTTCACAAAAAGGGTGATGAAGCTGAAGACATTGGACATTGGGAATTGTTTTGGAGCAAGTCCCCATTCTCATTAGAACTTAATCAGAACTCCAAAACGTCAGCTAAAGACTATAAACAAGCGATGAGTGGTCGCATGTTGTCGACATGGAGTAGAGATGTTGGTCTCGTACATTTTCGTAGCTACGAACATTTTTCTTCAATGTTTATTGTCGAGAATTTTTAAGTCATCTCGAGCGATTATTTTAAAAGATAGCTTTCTTGGATGTTGATTATGAAATTAACGATTTTGACCCCAACAGTCCCTCCGCCATAACAATTTTCTTATGTTTTCAGGTTTGGATATAAATTCTTTTATTCCTTGTCCGGGTTGAATTATACGAATGTCATCCTTGTATCCTTCTGCAAATTGGTTTGGCTTATGCCGTATAGTTTATTTGACATTTCAAGCTCATATTTACTTAAGGCACAATTTCTCTGAAGATGTTAGCCGTTGATTTTGCCATGACCAATTTCGACTCCAATAGTTAGGCCCCTAGCTCGTAATGTTTTACGTGCAATTTCTTGCAAGGTAGCGATAGGCGTGTTATTTGGAATCAATGGCTAAAAAGGTCTGTTGGCGAGACTAGTTTTCCCGAAAGGTTTGAAGTTTTTTGCCTCACTCTTCTTTCTTCATAAAAATGGAATGTGATAAGATTGGGGCTGCGCCTTATGAAGGCTGCCTACGTACCCTTGTTCAAGGATCAAGCCTTTCTTAATTCATCTTGGATTTAAAAATCCTACGACTGTTTTCTAGTGGGACCTTTACGACCTTGTTATGTGTTGTGTGGAGATTTTTGAGCATGTTTCTTCCGATGGCATTTTATATTGGACCTTTTTCATCTTTGATATTCCCTTGTAAGCTGTTTGTTTTGAAATTATAAAATCATAGGTTATCTCCTTTAAAAACTTTTAGAGCAGCCATAATCGGCGATGAGAGAAAGATGGTGAGTTATTTTCTCATTTGTAATGCTCAACAGATCGTTATAATTATTGTTGCGTGAGATGAGAATACTCGAAGGCTTTTATTTCGTGGAGTCTCATCAACGTACAAATATAAGCGAAGGGATATATTTTATGATTTCGTATTGGTATGTTGATACTACACCTTGAGTTGTGTAAGACCAGTGTGCTGAGATTATAATAAAACCTAGGCTTACTATAGGTTTAGGGTTAACGATGACTGTTTCGACTTAAATCACTCGTTGCGTTTTTCGACCTGATTTCGTCTCAATATTGAATTTTGCGAAAAGTTCTCGGTTCATCTGACATGCATCGATAGGGAACCGATATCTCTCCAAAGAAAATTTCAAAGTCATCTGGAAGTGCTGACCAAAATTTTGGATTTATTTTATAGCACACTATTATTCTTGTGTCGGATGTCTGAGAGCCTATATCTATTGGGGGGGGGGGGGGGGAGATGGCTAAGTCTGTTTAGGACGTTGGAGTTTGTTTGTTGTAATCAGAAAAAAAACGGAATGGTAAGTGTTACCGTTTGAGTTTGAGCCTTCGCGAAGAATGTGTGTTTGAGAAGATGTTAGTGCGTATGAATGTTTGAGTTTCTGAGACAGAAATTTCATTTAGGAATATATTTTACGTCGAAATCCGGTTCTTCAAGTGCTTGTAAAATCTCACGGCACTAAAGACTGGATTTTCATACGAGTAAAATTCTACGTTATGATAAAGTGTTAGAGAAGTTTTTCTTGTTTTTCGTGAAGGTCTCTTTTGACCTTGTAGCCAAGGAATACTTTGGTTTGTTTGCGGAGGTTTCACAACAAAATTATGTTTGTATAGCGAATTAATCGAAAGTGTCTTCTTATAGAAGTTTTCTTTCATTGGCCGTGTTCTTTTTGGAAACGTTTGTGGGCTTAGAGATGTTTTTCCGGTGGCGCAAAGGTTTTGTTTTTAACCTTGCGGCATGGAATGTTTTGGTTTGTTTGCGGATGTTTCGCAGCTAAAACTATTGTTTCTGTTAAATATTAAATTTCTTGTTGTTAGGATAGAGTCTTCTTATGAAGACTTTATCTTATGATTTCCGTTTATAGGTTATAAGATAATTATTTGCATAATCATCACTTGGCGTTTTTAGACAAATCGTGGATTGTCGTTTAGCCATTAAGTGATTGGTTGGAGCGGTGGTTGCTCAAATGTTTTTGGCTTGGCATGAATCCTGTGTTCAGGCGCATAGCTGAGGACGTTTTTGGTCAAGTATTAGATCATGGCAATTTCATGTTAACATTAAGGTCAAGATAGATTAGAATTGTCCATAAAGGGGATGCTGAATTCTGGTTCGGGCTTTTACTGGAACTCGTAAATTGGTTGAGGGCCAAAGTGCGTTCGTCGAAATTGATATGCCAAATATGCCAGATATTTTTGTCTTAAGACAGTCGATGGTGGTAGAAAAAAAAATCCACTTTAAGTCTCAGTTATACGATGAATGTTTAGTATAATGCTTCATTTAGTTGTATGAAAATTGTTTTATTTTTGTCTGAGGAAGACGACACCAAAAAAACCTTGGTACAGAACCTGTGCGGATTCAGTTCCGGGATGATTTTCTGCTCGTATGCAACCGAGGAAAATGAAAGGCAGCAACCAGAGAGGCGCAGGGCTAAATAAAAAGATTAGTTAGATCATAATGCGAAGAGATAAAATTTAGATTGGTCGTCCATATTCGGATCATAGAGCTTCGTTTTTGGCTATACGAAATTGTGTACTACACATCTTTGTAAAACATTTTATTTTTATTTTCGAAAGTTGCTTTGTATGACTTGATCTGACTATACGAAGGATTTTACGTGTACGTTTTACAAGAAGGGCTTCTAATAGAAGTAAATGGAGAGTGTTTCTCGCAGATTACTCGTAAGGTTTGCAATCGAGGATTAGGTTTTCCTCATTTGCGTTTTAATTTTTCGAAATCATTTTGCTTGATACCATTCTTTTTTCCGGTAGACTGTTTCGTATAAAATGTTTTAGTTATACGAAAGTAATGGGTGGTCGGTTTTATGAAGATGGTAAATCAGTACTATCTATGGAAATGTCAATGTACTGATGTTTCTTTAGATTTTACGAGAAACGTTTTCGCATTGATTTCGATATTTGGTGAAAAGTTGCTTGGAGTCACTCATGGAGTTTTACTGAAGTTTATTTCGTAACGATCTAGTCGCATAATGATTTTGTAGGTTTTGAGAGTAATTCTTACGATGTATTATGTAACATCCCGATTTCTGGTATATGTAGAAAGACTTAAGAGAATTGATTTGGCTACCTATGTCAGCAAAGTGCACTTACCTTTTCCGTCACACATACGTTTAGAACTCCAGGGATAAGCTTGCTTATGCTGGATTAGTACAAGGATGGGTGACCTATCGGGAAGTGATTCGCGTTACCGTGCGAGTGGGCCAAAACACGAGGAAATGTTGGGTGGTGATTCAAGGTTCAGTAAACAATGATTTCGAGCATTGAAAAATTGATGCACCGACCATTGGAACGGAATGGGCCCATGGGCTGAGTGAGTGGGCGTGAGTGGCCGATTAGCCTTGGGCGGTCGGGGCGTTACAAGTGGTATCAGAGCTGGTTAGCCATCTCGTTTCTGGTCTAACAGGCATCTTGAGACCTGTTGTGGTTCACAACGAGGACATTGCACAATGTGAGTGGGGATGAATTGTAACATCCCGATTTCTAGTATGTGTGGAAATGCTTAAGAGAATTGATTTGGCTACCTACGTCACCAAACTGCACTTACCTTTTCCGTCACACATCCGTTTAGAACTCTAAGGTTAAGCTTGCTTATGCTGGAGTAGTAGAAGGATGGGTGACATATCTGGAAGTGATTCACCATACAGTGCTAGTGAGTCCAAAACACGGGAAAAGGCCGAGTGGTAATTGCAAGGTCAGTATACAATGATTTCGAGCCTTGGAAAATTTACGCACAAACCGTTGGAACAGGATAGGGCCCATGGTCCGAGTGAGCGGGCGTGTATGGCCCATTAGCCGTGGGTAATCGGAGCGTTATATACTCGTTTCTCGAGAGGAACGAATCGGTCAATCAGCGGTAGATCTAGTCAACGAGGGGGGGGGGGGGAGAAAGCGTTCCTTTGTTGTTCTCGCTGCTACGTGTGGTCTCGGTTTTTCTTTGTTGCAAATATTTTTTTATGCTTTACCGTGACTCACTTGGTTGAACGGAAACTAGGAGCAATGCTTTTTTGTTTGAAGTTTTCTCTTTTAATTTTGAGTTTTATACGAAATGTTTCTTGTTAAGTTGAAAAGGTCCCCATGGATTTGGCTAACCGTCGAGTTTCACTCTGATGTTGGTACATGTGTTCTAAGTGCATAATTACGATAAGATATAATGTAGAGTTCTCGTGACTATGTTTGTAATGGTTTGACTATGTTCCTAGCATTAAGACAAATCTTATATTATCGTTTTCCGTCAATGATTTTGATAGGTCATTTCATTGCCTAATGTCGTAAGAGGTTTCTTTGTCGAAGGTGTTTTCTTGATGCCGGGTGAAAAAAGTTTGTTAAGTATGGGAGCATTCGAGTATAGTATACGTACCTACTCCCTCCTATTTTAACAAAAGAAAATGGCTGAAACGATCTTTTGAACGGTTGTGATGTGGGGTTTTATTTCATTTTAAAATTAACCCTATTTCCCACTTTTACACTCTCAAATAAGAGGTTCAGTGTAGTATTTAAGGATCGAATCCACAGAGACTCTAGGATTGCACAATACACATAATGCTTTCAAATTAAAGCTAGATTAATTATAATAATAATAAAAGCGATTTCGAAATTGATTTGGTTTGTGAAGATCAAGTTTAAGAGATTAGACTTAGGGGAAAATTCTCAGGTAGGATCAGGTAGTGAAACTAATAGATTGCTAGGGCAAAGCACCATTCTCAAACCAAACCTTTGGTTTGGGAGATCGCTCTCGCGCATCTCAACTGAGTGTCAATCGATGTCCAATAGGTTGAGATGCGTGAGAGCGATCTAAAGACTGGATTTTCTTTCGACTAAAATTCTACGTTATGATAAAGTTTTAGAGAAGTTTTTCCTGCTTTTCGTGAAGGTCTCTTTTGACCTTGTAGCCAAGGAATACTACGGTTTGTTTGCAGAGGTTTCACAACCAAATTTTGTTTGTATAGCGAATTAATCGAAAGTGTATTCTTACAGAAGTTTTCTTTCATAGGCCGCGTTCTTTTTGGAAACGTTTGCGGGCTTTGAGATGTTTTTACTGTGGCGGCAAAGGTTTTGTTTTTAACCTTGCGGCAGGGAATGTTTTGGTTTGTTTGCGGATGTTTCGCAGCTAAAACTGTTGTTTCTGTTAGATATTAATTTTTCTGGTTGTTAGGATAGAGTCTTCTTATGAAGACTTTATCTTATGATTTCTGTTTATAGGTTATACGATAATTATTTGCATAATCATCACTTGACATTTTTAGACAAATCGCGGATTGTACTTTAGCCATTAAGTGATTGGTTAGAGCGGTGGTCGCTCAAATGTTTTTTGGCTTGGCATGAATGTTGTGTTCAGCCGCATAGCTGAGGACGGTTTTGGTCAAGTATTAGATCATGGCAATTTCGTGTTAACATTAAGGTCAAGATAGATTAGAATTTTCCTTAAAGGGGATGCTGAATTCTGGTTCGGGTTTTTACTGGAAGTCGTAAGTGGTTGAGGGCCAAAGAGCGTTCGTCAAAATTGATATGCCAAATATGCCAGATATTTTCGTGTTAAGACAGTCGATGGTGGTAGAAAAAAATTTCCACTTTAAGTCTCAGTTATACGATGAATGTTTAGCATAATGCTTCTTTAGTTGTATGAAAATTGTTTCATTTTTGTCTGAGGAAGACGAAACCTGTGCGGATTCAGTTCCGGGATGATTTTCTGCTTGTATGCAACCGATGAAAATGAAAGGCAGCAACCAGCGAGGCGCAGGGCTAAATAAAAAGATTAGTTAAATCTGTAATGCGAAGAGATAAAATTTAGATTGGTCGTCCATAGTCGGATCATAGAGCTTCGTTTTTGGCTATAGGAAATTGTCTACTACACATCTTTGTAAAACATTTTATGTTTATTTTCGAAAGTTGCTTCGTATGACTTGATCTAACTATACGAAGGATTTTACGTGTAAGTTTTACAAGAAGGGCTTCTAATAGAAGTAAATGGAGAGTATTTCTGGCAGATTACTCGTAATGTTTGCAAGCGAGGATTAGGTTTTCCTCATTTGCTTTTTAATTTTTCGAAATCATTTTGCATGATACCATTCTTTTTCCCGTAGACTTTTTCGTATAAAATGTTTTAGTTATACGAATGTAATGGGTGGTCGGTTTTATGAAGATGGTAAATCAGCGCTATCTATGGAAATTTCAATGTACTGATGTTTCCGTAGATTTTACGAGAAACTTGATTTCGATATTTGGTGAAAGTTGCTTGGAGTCACCCATGGAGTTTTATTGAAGTTTATTTTGTAACGATCTAGTCGCGTAATGTTTTTGTAGGTTTTGAAAGGAATTCGTACGAAGTATTATGTAACATCCCGATTTTTGGTATATGTAGAAAAACTTATGAGAAAAGATTTGGCTACCTATATCACCAAAAGTTCACTTACCTTTTCCGTCACACATTCTTTTAGAACTCCAGGGATAAGCATGCTTATGCTGGATTAGTACAAGGATGGTGACCTATCGGGAAGTGATTCGCGTTACCGTGCGAGTGCGGCCAAAACACGGGGAAATGTTGGGTGGTGATTCAAGGTTCAGTAAACAATGATTTCGAGCCTTGGAAAATTGATGCACCGACCATTAGAACAGAATGGCCCATGGGCTGAGTGAGTGGGCGTGAGTGGCCGATTAGCCTTGGGCGGTCGGGGCGTTACAAGTGGTATCAGAGCTGGTTAGCCATCTCGTTTCTGGCCTAACAGGCATCTTGAGACATGTTGTGGTTCACAACGAGGACGTTGCGCAATGTGAGTGGGGAGGAATTGTAACATCCCGATTTCTTGTATGTGTGGAAATGCTTAAGAGAATTGATTTGGCTACCTACGTCGCCAAAGTGCACTTACCTTTTCCGTCACACATCCGTTTAGAACACTAATGTCAAGCATGCTTATGCTGGAGTAGTAGAAGGAAGGGTGACATATCTGGAAGTGATTCACGATACCGTGCTAGTGAGTCCAAAACACGGGGAACGGTCGGGTGGTGATTGCAAGGTCAGTATACAATGATTTCGAGCCTTGGAAAATTTACGCACAGACCGTTGGAACAGGATAGGACCCATGGTCCATGTGAGCGGGCGTGTATGGCCCATTAGCCGTGGGTAATCGGGGCGTTATATACTCGTTTCTTGAGAGGAACGAATCGGTCAATCAGCGGTAGATCTAGTCAACGGGCGGGGAGAAAGTGTTCCCTTTGTTCTTCTTGCTGCTACGTGTGTTCTCTATTTTTCTTTCTCTGCAAATATTTTTTATGTTTTTCCGTGATTCACTTGGTTGAACGGAAACTGGGAGCAATGCTATTTTGTTTGAAGTTTTCTCATTTAATTTTGCGTTTTATACGAATTTGTCTTGTTAAGTTGAAAAGGTCCCCATGGATTTGGCTAACAATCGAGTTTCCGTCTGATGTTGGTACATGTTTTCTAAGTGCATGATTACGATAAGATATGATGTAGAGTTCTCGTGACTATGTTTGTAATGGTTTGACTATGTTCCTAGCGTTTAGACAAATATTATATTGTCGTTTTCCTTCAATGATTTCGATAGGTCATTTCATTGCCTAATGTCGTAACAGTTTTCTTTGTCGAATGTGTTTTCTGATGCGAGTCAAAAATTTTTAAGTATGGGAGCATACGAGTTTAGTACACGTAACTACTCCCTCCTATTTTTAACAAAAGAAAATGGCTGAAACGATCTTTTGAACGTTTGTGATGTGGGGTTTTATTTCATTTTAATATTAACTCTATTTCCCACTTTTACTCTCTCATATAAGAGGTTCAGTGTAGTACTTAGGGATCGAATCCACATAGGCTCTAGGATTGCACAATACACATAATATTTTCGTATTAAAGCTAGATTAATTATAATAATAATAATAAAAGCGATTTCAAGATTGATTTGGTTTGTGAAGATCAAGTTTAACAGATTAGACTTAGGGAAAATTATCAGGTAGGATCAGGTAGTGCAACTAATAGATTGGCTAGGGCAAAGCACCATTCTCAAACCAAACCTTTTGGTTTGGGAGATCGCTCTCGTGCATCTCAACTGAGTGTCGATCATCTAAACAATACTGGTTTCATGGTTTGATGAGTTCTCTAAACTTCCAATTTAACTCTCGTCTGTTACCAGTTATTTAGATTGTTTAAGATAGGTTACATCTTATAATGAGGCTCTCGCTTGCGCTATAGAACCCTAATTTCTAAGATTCAGGTGATGAAGTTCAACTTAGCATTAAGAGCAACTTAAACAAAGAACCAAGAAGATTACTCCAACAATTATATTAAACCAGTAATACATTACTACCATTGAATAACCCTAAATCTAACAATGAATTACTCAGACATAGCAATAAAGAACATGATTAAAGTCTGGATAAATTGCATAGAATAATCTGAGTAAAAAGAAAGTTTAAGATCTTCTCTGTAATGATGATCATATCTGTCTCTCCAATAGATGTGACAAAGTGTTCCAACTCTCAACTCTAAAATTTCTTGTGTAACTTAGAAGACAACTCTTTCTTAGGTCTTCTAGGCTTAGGTTAAAACTAAGATAGAAAACACTAATAAATAGTC
This sequence comes from Moricandia arvensis, assembly GCA_905132765.1. Classification (NCBI taxonomy): domain Eukaryota; kingdom Viridiplantae; phylum Streptophyta; class Magnoliopsida; order Brassicales; family Brassicaceae; genus Moricandia; species Moricandia arvensis. The sequence goes on along the minus strand of CAJHQP010003168.1, from coordinate 6,255 downwards.
TAAATTTTAGCTATGGACTTGTCTTGCAAATGATGGAACTTCTGGGCAAAACTTGTAATATCTCAAGCCTTCATAAATCTCGCAGTTGACTTGGCTGTAGATCGACGCACAGTGTGTGAAGACGATCGGTGGTGCATGCATAAACTGGATTCGGGCTCTGAGTTTCTTGCTGAGCATCCTAATGTCCCAAAATAGCCCAGAAGCTCCAATTGCTTTGAATGAGTATGTAGACCTGTAAATACTCTAATACAGTACCAAATGCATATAAAAGACTATATATCATACGTAAAATCCATGGTATATCAAACTCCCAGAGTTAACCTTTTGCTTGTCCTCAATCAAACAAAGCTTGTGAAAGAGGTTTTGAATAGTGGGGTCATCAGTAATCTACATATCCCTCGCTTCCAACAATGTGTGATCGTTCCTCCCGAATTAGAATAATGGGGTCATCGGTAATGTACCTCCCCTCTGCATCGCGGGAAGTCCGTCTCCTTCTTTTAAGCTTTTAGGTAGATGTTGAAGAGAGAGAGAGAGAGAGAGAGAGAGAGAGAGAGAGAGAGAGAGAGAGAGAGAGAGAGAGAGAGAGAGAGAGAGAGAGAGAGAGGAGAGAGGAGAGAGTTGGGAAGCAGAGGTGCAATGAACTTGTTCCTACAGACTTGCATAAAGAATCTGATCCACTTTATACCAAGCCCCAAAGAAAGCAAATAATGTTAGAATTAGTGTTGGATATCAGCTTCGGTTCCTTTAAAAATTTATAAGCAAGTGTGATATAGCAGCAGGATGATCCACTTTGATATCTCTAGATATAGTAAACAAGACTCAAAAACGAATAAATAGTGTTAATGAACCTCCCCTAGACTTAAATTACATTTTCCCAGTGTAATCCGTCCCGGTTTGGTTTAGGAAAAACTAAATCATAATTAAACAGTGTCAGAGAAAGTCGAGTATACCAAACGTCGTAAGGCATATCGATCGACGGTGATAGGTGAGTGTCGACCGATGGTAAACCATCACCATTGATCGATGGTGAACTGATGGTGTCGATCAATGGTGGGCTCGAATTGTCTTCTATATCTCTCTGCTAGTTCGCCATCCATCGACAGCAATCAAGCATCGTCGACTGATGCTAGGCTAACAGACTGAAACCGTGTGTGTGCCTACTCTCCAATCTGATTATCTCTCTTTGGGTTAGCTCTATTAGACATTCAAACACACATCAAAACATCCAAACAACATAAATAAATAAGTATAAAACCAAAGGAAAAAAAAAATAAGTACGTGTGTACGTCTTAAAATGAAATAAGAGACGAAGGAGCAACAAAGGAGACTACTCATCGTCTAAGGTATCCATGTGTAGCTGCTGAAGCTGTGGTGGGGCTGCTGGTGGCGAACTCACTCTGTTCCTGGGACGGCTGAAACACTAGCACCTAGACATCGTCTCCATCCTGGCGAATATGGGACAAAGTGCGTCCACTACGACTCTCTGGAAGACACCATGGTCGTGAATGGGGATCTCTGGGATCTGAGGGAAAGCTGGGAGAGGTGGAGCTGGCTGTTCTGGCTCGTATGCCGCTGCTTGCTGCGACCGGATGGGCTGGTTTGAGGGCCTCCTCTGCGGCATACCTTGAGAGGTGCTGTGAGGAGGTGCTGCTCAGCTGGTCGGAATGCGAGGCGCTCTGGATCATCAGCAAAGTCTTTCACCTCTCGCGCTGGAAGCTCTATCATCCTAGGCCCCTCGTCATGCCACAAAACACCAGTATCGTCCCTCCTTCAGCTACTGAGTCCTCTTCAAGTGCCCCTCGTCCATATACCGTGATCGCCCTCTCTACTGTGGCTCCCTCGAAGCTGAACCCAAGAAATCTGAATGGAAGTTTCAACACGCTCCCAATCATCTCCTTCTTTGATCGACCTTGAAGGGTTTGTCCTCCAGGGCTGCCAAGTGCTCAGCGAAGATAGATCCCAAGTTCACCCGCTGATCGCTCACTTGTGGTGGGGAAGACCTCATCATCGAGCCCAACCAATTCCCTGATAGAGTAGTAAAGCAGTGTGAGCTCCTGAACCCTAACCTTGTTGGGCTCCATCTTGTACAACAGAATGTTGGCAAGGACCTTCAGAGAGTAGTGGAGGGTGGGGTGACGGACTCCCGTCTGAGTAGAAGAGCCTGAGTCGAAGTGGTCTGTCGCGATGAGTCCCCAAAGGTAGGCTGATCAGGGAAAGGAGCGACTGTACATGCGAGAGTGCCAACGTCGAACCCATTAATCTCAAAGAGCTGCGGAATGGTGATCCGGTACCTGATGCCTCTGATGAGAAAAGTCAAGGTAGTCTCATCTGGCACATTTACACTAGGGATCTTGTAGAGCAACTGAGCCGTGGCTATGCACTGTCGGACCAGGTCGGGGTATATAGGATATGGTTTAGTAGCCATGGTGCCCAGTCACGGCTCCCGCACCATCTGCTTGAAATATGTCGTGAAGCCCAATCTTCTTGAAGGTGCGTCTGTCGACGAAACTTGCTGATGTCAATAAAAATGCTTTGCCAAGTGGTTATAGTAGAAGCTGTCAAAATCTTCCCACTCCTAGAGCACTAGACGATGGGTGCATTCCCTCAATGCTACAGCCTTTCGAGGGTTAGGGTAGTCCTCGAATGTCACAATTAAGCCTTTCTTCTTCCTTTGGCCAAGGGTCTTGGCATGGAGGACCCCATGGCGAAGCACTGGAGCTAGCGGTCTCGCATCGGCCTTTGGTTTGCCACTCGTCCATCTGCATTTAATCAACAAAGCTAAGAATCAGAATCAATTTCGAGATAGAAGACAACCATCAATCAATAGTACCCCCAGGGGCATCGATCGACCTCATGGCCATCGATCGACGGTGCCTCATGGGAATAGATCGATGGTTCATCGACAACTATGGGATACACACTCCAAAAGACAAACTCAAATCGTGAAAATCATGTGTAAAGATAGTAGATAACTCCTAATCTAGTACTTCATTACACTAAATCGACCTAATTTGTAGTTAAACCACAAAAAATTGGTTTTCTTCTTCAAACCCTAAAAAGTTCCCTAAACTAAGAGATTTAGAGAACATACCTTGATGATTGGTTGTTTAGTGAACTAAACAATAGAAAGTGTGAAAATCGAGTGGGTTAGGCTCAAGAACGAGCAAAATCAGCCAAAATTCGAGAGAGAATTTGAGTGTTGAACTCGGATGTGTATTTGGCGGTTTTTGAGAAAAAAAGTGATTTATAAAATCGGGTCGTGTCGAGTTAACCTACTCGACACTTGGCCGTCGATCAACGGTCTATAGGGGCGTCGATCGATGGTATGTTCTGTGACTCCTCTTTTTACTTAAGAACTCGTAATGCATAAATAATTAATAAATAAATTATTATATATTTATTGTTAATTAATTAGTTATTTTTATTATATATAATATATATATATTTTTATATATACTGTTATTATTATTATTATAGTATATATATTATATATTAATATTAATATTAAATTGGTGGGTTGCCTCCCACTCAGCGCTTGTTTAAAGTTATTAGCTTGACGAAACATGGCTTATCATTCGGGGTCAGGCACCTCTAGACGTATGGTGTATGCGGAATTTCAGCTTCAGCCTAGTAATGTTTCACTCTTTGCTCATTCAGCATGAAATCTTCTCCTTTAGGATTAAATAAGATAATCGCCCTGTAAGGTGTAACTTCTTTAATGGTGAAGGGCCCAGACAACAAGAACGTAGTTTTCCAGAAACAAAGTCCATCGAGAGTTTACAGGAGTACTTGATCGTTCGGTTCAAAATGCCTAAAATGATTTTCTTGTCGTGATAGGCTTTCGTTCTCTTCTCGTACAATTTCGAGTTTTCGTAGGGCAGCGTACCTAATTTCATCTAGCTCATTTAGCTGGATTAATCTCTTTTCTACTGCGGGTTTCGCATCAAAATTTGTCTTTTTGACGGCCCATTCTGCTTTATTCGCTAATTCAACATGGAGATGGCATGATTTTTAAAGTTGGGTAGTTCTTAATGGTGTTTTAAACGCTGTTCGGTATGCCCAAAGCTAATCATACAATTTTATACGACAATCCTTTCTGGTTGAACCTACCATCTTTTCTAATATTCTTTTATTTGAGGGTTGGATACTTCTACTTGTCCGCTGGTCCTGAGGATGATAGGGTGTGCTACTCGATGGTGAACTCCATGCTTCTTGAGTAGTTTTTCGAACACTCTATTTATAAAGTGGGTACCTCGTCGCTTATACTACTCGAGGAACTCGCAAATCTAGGAAAGATAATACTTTATAAAGTTCACTACTACAGAAGAGTCATTTTTGGAGTTGTTATTGCTTAGACCATTTTGATATGTAGTCTACAGAAACTAATATGTATTTATTTTCGTGTGAAGAAGGGAAAGAGCCCATGAAAATCGGTGCCCTAGAAATCAAACACTTCAACTTCAAGTATGAAATTTGTTCCATTTCTTTTCTCTTTCTGATTTTTCCTCTTCTTTGGCAGGGGTCGCATTTCGCTACGTAGGCTTGAGCATCACGAAACATAGTTGGCCACCAAAAGCCCCCTTGTAGAATTTTGACACTGTCTTAAAACTAGCAAAATTTCCGGCATAATAGGATCAATGACAATGATACATAATTTTTAGAGTTTCGCTTTCAGCAACACATCGTCTGTATAATGTTGTCAGAACAGTGTTACAAGATAAGGTTCATCCCAGTGATATCTCTGGATTTCTCTCAAAAAATTGTTTTTATGATATCCTTTGAAGAGTTTGGGTTCTACTTCGGTCTCAAGATACTTTACTATATCTGCATACCAAGGTCTATCAGTGGTGTTCAATGCACACACACGACTTAAACTTCTACCTCGGAGAGAATCATCATTTGGAATTGAAGGAATACAACTGAGTGTTGATATTTAATTGGAATGATGATATTTCATCGTCCTTTCTCAAATGCATCGTGTGTGTCGATGGTGTATGGAGCAAAATCGATCGACGCTTTTAAGCGATATAATGTTCGATAGGCTCAGCATGTGTCGATCGATTCATCTTCATGTGCCAACTGACTTCTACAACGAAAGTTGAATTCTGCTAACTAGACAATTTTCCATGGGTAACAAATCATCCTAAGTGATGTCTGTCATTCTAATCTTACTTCTTGATAACGTGATCGGAAACTGCCGTTTCCACTCCTTTGTTTGTCTTTACTCTATATACTAAGATTCTGGATAAAGTAGAATCAATCGTAAAAGTCTCGGTTAGCGTCCTTATGTGTATATTAAGTATTTCAATGATAGTGTGGTCTGTGTTGAACAACTACTATTTGAACCGACTAGATGGATCAGAATTCTGGAAGGCGATACCACATCAATAACGATTCTTTTCTGTTGTCCAGTATAATTGCGTTGCGCATCACGTACTAGAGTTATACTGGCGCTAGTATATGCATAGTAGCGTTTTTGTCTTGGATTTGCCCAAGTACTGCGCCTAGAGCAAAATCGCTTGTGTCATGCACATAATCTCGAAAGGTAATCGACTAGTCACTATGTGCATGATTTGATATTCGCTTAAAGGCTTCGAGATATTCAGGTGTAAACATTGATTCACCTCTTTGTAACATGAGTGGGCAGATAAAAAATAGTCTAGCAGTTTTGCTAAATCTTTTATGATTGCCTATAGAATCAGCATGTCTAGAAAAATTCTAACGTCTTGACATTGTGTGGTGGTGGAGATTCCAGTCTATTACTTAATATTTGCCTGTCTACCTCATTTTCGGCTGCTGAGACCTTGTGTCCCTAAGACAATCCCCGCTGTTGACCATAAAATGGCATTTCTTTCCACAGATTCAGAACCAGATTTTTCTTTTCGGATCTAGCTACACACTTACACAGGTTATCGAGTCATGTTTTGAAATTTGTACCATATACTGAGAGAGTACGTCATTGAGAAACTTCATGAAATCTCGATCATGATCGGTGAACTATCGATCATGCATCTTGGAAGTTGCAGGGGCGTTACAGAATCTGAACTGCATTCTTTGATATGCAGAAACGTTCGCATAGGGATAAGTAATGGTGCGTCTTGATTTCTTGATCTGACGGGTGTATGGCGAGTCTCGAAGAATCCGAGACCCATCTAGAAACAGCAGTATTCGTTGGCTTGCCTAGTCAATTCTTCGCATCTGATCGATAGAACGGGTAAAGGGAATGATCTTTTTACGTGTGGCAGAGTTCAATGC